>AWOL01S0016636.1:56906-88697 GCA_000715115.1 Nicotiana otophora | reverse complement strand
TCATGTTATAGATAGTTAGTTTTTTCATTTCAACAAATAAGTATTGTTTTTCATGATATAATTTTTTTTTCATTCAACAAAATAAGTATTTTCTTTTTATGATGTAGAAAAAATATTTTCATTTATTTCAATAAAATGAATACTTATTTTCATGTTTCAGAAAGTGCACTTTCTTTTTCAGCCAAAAAAAGAGTATTTCTTTTAAGTTGTGGAGCACAAATTTCAACGTTACTTTTGTGTAAAGAAAACTAAAGCAGCACAATAATTTCTTTGGGTTTGTGTGAATATTTAGAGACTTGGGGGCGTGGGGAGGGGGGGGAGAGGGATGAGGAGAGTAGCATTAAAAAATATTTTCCTAAAAAAATATTTTCTACTCTCTACCCAAGCACTAGAAAATATTTTCCAGAAAATACTTTTCACTCACCAACCAAAAAAAGGGAAAATAAGTAATAAAACCACTCATTTCCTAGGAAAATATTTTCTTTCATACCAAACAAACCCTCAGTGTCTAATACCCGTATTGAGGGCCCATTTAAATTTGAATTCATGTATGGAAATTCCACATTGGGAGGAGGCGAGTAAAGTGCTCACAAACACTAGCAACTCCATACCCAAAGCTTGAAATCAAGAATTAATGCAGGACCTTTGAAACCAGTAAGATAGGATCTTTGTTTTAAGAGATCATGCCACGTAAGAATTAATGCACGGATGCACTCCTCTTCAATTCACACAATAATAGTATCTCGATGCATGAATGGAGTAATTGCCATATCATTTTTTATTTCCTTTTTTCTATATTACCTCTAAATTATATTGTATAACCACTCAACTGGATTACTGGAACCTTAAGAATCCAAGATATACTACCAAAGTAGCATATATGTTTGGACATAGTAGGTGTTTGGAGAAATAATTCAAATTAAGAACAAACAAATTTATTCCCGCACTAGCATTATAATAGTTCATGTTTATTAGTCACAATTATTTTCATAAAAAAGTTTGAAGTGTGAGTATTTATTAGAGGAACATGTGGAGTAATATGTTGAGTTTTGTGTTCTAGAATATATACTAGCTGGAGAGAATTAAGAGCTAGGAAGAGTAAAAAGAAAGACCCCCATAATTTTGTATGATATAGAGTGTATTAAACTTACTTTGGAAGATGGAACGAACTCAAGAAGAATGTATAACTATATCAAATTGAGGGATGTTGTAAAACCTATAGTAATTGTGGATGTCCACTACTCCCACTAGTTTCATCCATGATGTATATAACCTCCCACTACTCATCACTATTATGATTGTGACTCCCACATCTCCATAACCCCTCCCATGATCTTCCCTCATGATCTCAAAGGATGACATGTTTAAGACAATCTGTTCATAACCTTCTATGTAATAGTTTAAATAGAGGCATGAAATGTGATATGGAATACACTTGAACAGTTGATGAAATAAGAAACTTATCTCTTCTTCTCTTATTCTACTTATCTTCTTGTTTTATATTGTTACTTTGAGCTACAGTTCTTAAAACGTTATCAGCACGAAGCTAAGCTCTTTTCATTGTTCAGGTATATCTGTTCCTTTTTTTCTCTTCGTTGTATATTTTCATTTCATGATTAGTGTCTTTAATATGCAGTTTTATAANATTTCTTAAAACGTTATCAGCACGAAGTTGAGCTCTTTTCGTTATTCAGGTATATTTGTTCCTATTGTTTTCTTGGTTGTATATTTTGTTTTCATGATTAGTATCTTTAATATGCAGTTTTATAATTTCTCACATCTCTATATATGTGTAAAAATAAAGAATTTTACGTTTCTTTATTTTAAGTTATTTGCATGATTGTCATGTGAAAGTTGCTAATTTTCATGTTAATAGAATTAATTGAAAGAAGAATACTTGTTTTATATTGTTCGACATTTGAAATTGTGTTAAATTTAGAAGACATTTTTTGTAACGACCCGACCGGTTGTTTCGAGCCCTAGCACGTTGTTTGGCAGTCTGAGGCCATGAGTAGTCTCACATCAGGTATTATGAGTTGTGCGCATGGTCGGAATTGAATTTTGGGAAGTTCGGAGATGATTTGGGAAGAAAACTCTCATTTCGGAAACTTTGAGATGGATGAATTTGACTAAGGTTTGATTTTTGAGTAAACGACCTCAGAATCGGGATTGGAAGGTTCCAACAGGTTTGTATTAGGAGTTTGGACTTGGGAGTATATTCGTATCGGGTTTTGGATGACCCGGAAGCGTTTCTGCGCCTATTATGGAAGTTGGCATTTTTGAGGAATTTCAAAAGTTTGAGTTGAAGTGCATTTCAATGTTATCAATATCCGTTTGGAATTCTGAGCCTGAGAATAGCTCCGTATGGTGATTTTGGTATTGGGAGCGTGTCCGGAAGTGGATTTGGAGGTCCATAGGTCATTTCGGGGTCATCTGGCGAAAGTTAGAAATTCGAAGGTTTCTAAGATGTTTGATCGGGAGTGGACTTTGTGATATCGGGGTCAGATTCTGATTCTGGAAGATGGAGTAGGTCCGTAATGTCGAATGTGACTTGTGTGTGAAATATGAGGTCAATCGGACGTGATTTGAAAGGTTTTGGCATCGAATGTAGAAGTTTGAAGTTCTAAAGTTCATTAAGCTTGAATTGGGGTGCGATTCTTAGTTTTAATGTTGTTTCAGGCGTTTCGATTGTTCGAGCGAGTCTGCTTTATGATTCCAAACTTGTTGGTATGTTCGAGTGGGGCCCCGGGGGCCCCGAGTGGCAACCGGACAAGGATCGAGCCAAGTTGTAAATTGAGAGCAACAGCTGAAGCTCCCAGTTGCTGTCATAATCGCACTTGCGCTTGGCCAACCAAGTGCGAGCTACGAGCTGCAGAAGTAAAAGACTGAGGGCTGCCCATCCATCGCAGGTGCAGATGTTTTGGCCCACCTGTGTGACCGCAGGTGCGAGAGCAGTGGTCGCAGGAGCGGATGGGCTCGCAGAAGCGGTCCCTTTTGTCCGCAGATGCAAACCTTGGCCAGGTAAGGGAAATGTGCATCTGCGAGGATTTTGCCGCATGTTCGGGACGCTGACGCAGCCAAGGCACCGCAGGTGCGAGAGGTCGTTGGGCAGTGTGCTCTTTTAAGAGCGGGATTCGGCTCTTCTTCACTCATTTTTAACTTGGTTAGGGCGATTTTGGAGAGCTTCAAGGAGGGATTTTCATCATCTATGTCGCGGTAAGTGATTCCCATGTATTGTGAGTTAAATATCAGATTTATACATGGATTCAAGCATGAAGATTTGTAGAAATTTGGGATTTTAAAGAAAAACCTAGAAATTAATATTCTTGGATTTTGATCACGAATTTGGGCATGAAATTGAGAATGAATTATATATTTGAGTTTGTAGTGCTATGGGTAGTGGTTGTCTTCAAACAATTTCGGAATCTGGGCATGTGGGCCCGAGGGTTGCTTTATCGATTTTTCGAGCGAAGTTGGAAATTGTTATAAATTGATTAATTATGAGTATTAGAGTATATTCTGATTGGGTTGCATCTTATTTGACTAGATTTGGAGCGACGGGCATCAGTTTGAGGTGTTAGAGAGGCTTTAGAGCCGGTTATGGAATTTCGGAGCGAGGTAAGTCTCCTATCTAAATCCGTGAGGGGGAAATTACCCCGAGGTGTTGTATGTTGATGTGTGCTACTTGTTGTGGGGGCTACGTACGTGCGAGGTGATGAGTGCCCGTTGGTGGCTACATTCATGTTATTGTCCGGGTAGGCTTAGGTTCACACCATGCTATAGCTGTACTATCAGAGCCGTCTCTCGCCTATTAAATTCCTCTGTTTTACATTACTACTTGAGATTAGACTTGCTATTGTAGAGACTTCACGAGTTCATGATTAGTCACCGAATAATTTAACTCCTTTTACGGCATGTTTCCATGATATATATGTTTCATCGAAAGGTTTTTGTTACAGAAATTATAACTCACACGTTTATTCACGAGTGGTGTCAAGGACCTGTCAAATCTTCTTACTCTTATGGGATCGGGCCATTTGCCTCGGTAGAATTTATGTACCACACTCTTATGGGATCGGGTCGTTCGCCTTGGCAGGATTTATGTACCACACTCTCATGGGAGCAGGTTGTTCGCCTTGGCAGTTTTATAGATGTATTTATGGTTCGGGCCGTTAGACCCTCAGCAGTGCATAATTTAAATATTTATGTTGGATCGGGCCGTATGCCTCAGCATTTCCTATATCATATCCTCATGGAATCGTGCATAATATTTGGCAAGAAGCCAGTGTATCTGTGAGTTTTTCCCGATTTGAGTTATGACAATCTTTCTGATGAGATCCACTATATCTATATATATGCTCTGGTTAAGGAGGGAATTTCTAATGGAGAGCTTGAGTTCCTCGTAGAGAGGGGGAATTTGTACCACGTGATTTATACTTATTTACCTCATTTATTTACTCAGCCTCAAATTTACTTATCTCTTTACTGTACCTGATGTTATTGGACCACTAGTGTGTGTCTATATCGACCCCTCGTCACTACTCCTCCGGGGTTAGGCTAGATACTTACTGGGTACACGNACGTGGGCCCGAGGGTTGCTTTATCGATTTTTCGAGCGAAGTTGGAAATTGTTATAAATTGATTAATTATGAGTATTAGAGTATATTCTGATTGGGTTGCATCTTATTTGACTAGATTTGGAGCGACGGGCATCAGTTTGAGGTGTTAGAGAGGCTTTAGAGCCGGTTATGGAATTTCGGAGCGAGGTAAGTCTCCTATCTAAATCCGTGAGGGGGAAATTACCCCGAGGTGTTGTATGTTGATGTGTGCTACTTGTTGTGGGGGCTACGTACGTGCGAGGTGATGAGTGCCCGTTGGTGGCTACATTCATGTTATTGTCCGGGTAGGCTTAGGTTCACACCATGCTATAGCTGTACTATCAGAGCCGTCTCTCGCCTATTAAATTCCTCTGTTTTACATTACTACTTGAGATTAGACTTGCTATTGTAGAGACTTCACGAGTTCATGATTAGTCACCGAATAATTTAACTCCTTTTACGGCATGTTTCCATGATATATATGTTTCATCGAAAGGTTTTTGTTACAGAAATTATAACTCACACGTTTATTCACGAGTGGTGTCAAGGACCTGTCAAATCTTCTTACTCTTATGGGATCGGGCCATTTGCCTCGGTAGAATTTATGTACCACACTCTTATGGGATCGGGTCGTTCGCCTTGGCAGGATTTATGTACCACACTCTCATGGGAGCAGGTTGTTCGCCTTGGCAGTTTTATAGATGTATTTATGGTTCGGGCCGTTAGACCCTCAGCAGTGCATAATTTAAATATTTATGTTGGATCGGGCCGTATGCCTCGGCATTTCCTATATCATATCCTCATGGAATCGTGCATAATATTTGGCAAGAAGCCAGTGTATCTGTGAGTTTTTCCCGATTTGAGTTATGACAATCTTTCTGATGAGATCCACTATATCTATATATATGCTCTGGTTAAGGAGGGAATTTCTAATGGAGAGCTTGAGTTCCTCGTAGAGAGGGGGAATTTGTACCACGTGATTTATACTTATTTACCTCATTTATTTACTCAGCCTCAAATTTACTTATCTCTTTACTGTACCTGATGTTATTGGACCACTAGTGTGTGTCTATATCGACCCCTCGTCACTACTCCTCCGGGGTTAGGCTAGATACTTACTGGGTACACGTTGATTACACACTCATGCTACACTTGCTGCACATTTTTGTGCAGGTACATATGTGACTGGTGGCCTTGTGAGAGCAGAGGCGTGTATGCATGCCAGGACTTACGTGAGCTGCATTCCACATCAAGACCCGCAGCCGCCAGAGTCTCCTTCAGAGTATTTATATTTCTCCTGTCAAAATTCATATTCCAGACAGATGCTGTATTTTATTTTACATTCCTAGTTGATGCTCATGCACATGTGACACCGGGTTATGGGGTGATTATGTGTTGTCCTGTATTGACTTTGTTAAAAAATATTATTATTTAATGTGTAAATTCCATCTTTCACTATTTTATTGAAGGAAATATGATTTCAAAAATATAAAACAAATGAGAACCAAATTAAGTATTTAGTTTTGGCTTGCCTGACAGCAGTGTTCCGCGCCATCACGACCTTTAATGGATTTTGGGTCGTGACAACATGGTATCAAAGCACTAGGTTCACTTTGGTCTCACGAGTCATGAGCGATTCTTGTAGAGTTTCGTGGATCGGTACGGAGATGTCTGTACTTATCTTCGAGAGGCTACGAGATTGTTAGGAGCACTTCCCTTCTTGATTCCTCGTCATGCGATTTGATTCCTTTGAGGCCTATGCCTTTATTCCCTTCCTATTCAATCTTATGCGACGTGAAGCACTTGTTATAAATTTGGAATCGAGGAATTTTAAGGGAACTACTGATGTAGAGCAGGATGTTTCTCCCTGCGTATTTGATTGGGTTAATGTCGTCGCCTTGTGGAAGGATGCTCTGTCATCTCAGCTCAGCAGTTGTATTTCTTATTGTTTTGGGGCAATGCACCAATCGCTATGATGTTCATGAGTTGTTATCGCACAGTATTAAAGTAATGGTAGGATACTTGTGTAATTAAGAGGTTCCGTGTTTAATTTCCAGCGGAGGGAAAGGCAATCGGACTAAGAATGTTCAGGTTGGATTGATGGAGTAACGAGATTTTGTATTTTCAAGTGTGGTGGAATATTCATACGAGATGTGGTGTCGTTGTCCTTGATTGAATGTGTTAAGTTTGCCAGTGTTATGGCCTTCTTCAAATCGCCTTTGGGGCAGAGTATTGTGAATGGTACCAGGGAAGCGGCTGTCAGATGTCGCAGTATGTTGTGGTTTAGGATCGAATTGATACTTCTAGTATTGATGGCTCGAGAAAGATGATCTTCGAAGAGGTTTAGAGTTGGTGGCGACTTATGTGATCGGATGTTACAGAAATGGATTCGGGTTTGGAGGAACAATTGGGCAGCGAAAGATGAGGAAGGACATGTGGGAGGTGTCTTGTGGTGGTTGAATTGTTAGGAGGTCAAGTGTGAAAAGTAGAAGTCGAGGAGTTGCTTAAAGGATAGGGTTTGACCAAAGTGGGAGAGTGACAGAGTAGCGTATGGGTTCTGTGGTAGGATAGCAACACGCCTTGGCGGAAGATTAGAGTTTGGATTTTATTTGGATGCAACACAACTTTAAGTTTGGAATGTGTTGAGCATGCAACACGACTTCGAGTTTGGAATGCGTTGTTGGACTTTTAGCTGATGTCAATGGGGAAGAAGGAACCTTGGTAGGTCCCAGGGTTATGTAATTATAGCTTCAAGCTAAGTGGGAGAGCCCCACCGTCTATGATTGGGTTGTGTAGTTGTCAACTTATGCAGATTCTGGTTATCGGTGTATTGGTGGGTTATTACGACTAAGGAAAGAAAACATCAGTGGTAAATTGAGCAAAGGATTTGAGGAATGTGTTCTATCTTTGGCCTTATTGGTTAATCTTCACGTTTTGGGAAGACTCAGAGTCTATGCTTCGTGTGGGTATGGTGTATAAGGAGAGGAATTCCGCCGGTTGCTTCATTGAGAGGCTGTTCATGTTCTAGCAGGGCCTTAGAGTTTGATTATACTCGGGGACAAGTCAGAGTGGGTGACTCTCAACAATGGTCCTAGCAAGTTCAAAATTAATGTGCGGTGCCTAAGGATTTCGAGTCCGTGGTATGGTTAAGTATCGAGCTTTGGCAATGGACTATGAAAAAGTGGCTTGGAGTATTCTATGTTGTCTTCGGTCTGCAGCGTGACATTGGAGGAATTGGAGAAAATAACTTCGGGTTCATGGAAGAATTATCAAAATGGGTGTACCCATTGAAGATGCGAATGTGCACACAAGGAAAGTATGTGATGGTTCGTGGGTTTTGGAGACAACATGGTCTCGTAAAATAAGGTCACTCGGGATGAGTGCAGAATTGTGTTCATGATATTTTGAATGGAGCTATTGTTAATTCTAGGGCAAGTTCCGAGTAAATTAGGGGAAGTCGGTTCGGTTAGCAACGGTTGAACTGGCATGATGGTGGCAATGATCAGTTCCTTCAGCATGTTGAGTTATACATGTGATTTGTGGCGGTACGTGCGAGGCTTGACGTCAGCCGTCATTGATGTTATTTGGTATCATTCGAGTATTATGGCATGTTATGTGTAGATTGAACGCGGAAGAATTATGGTGGTTTAGACCACTACTCGAGGTTTGCATTTTCCAGTGGTTTGAGAATTTAGTTGCGTGTTACTTTGGTTCTTCTAGAATGAGCTAAGTAAAAGGTTTCTATATGATGAAGTGTTTATTCTATTAGTGGATCAGGGGTTATTATTGAATTCTGGTACTCTCACATATTGGCATGTTAGGTGTAGTGAACGGCATGGGAAATTGGAAGTTAAGGATCAAGGTTGCGGTTTGGTGCTGACAAAAATGTCAAGAGCTCGGATGAGCGGGGGCGAATTCAGCTATTTAGAGTAAGCTGGTATTGTCTTTTGCGTCACCTAAGATCGGTGTCATGTGGAAGAGGCCTTGTGTGTTGACTTACAAATTTTTGACTCACTCTACAGAATTAGAACGGTTGGTGGCACTTGATTGTTAAAGATTGAGACCAAATATGGAGGTTATGGTAATATCACAAGTGCGAGATTTTATGCCTGAGAGGCACTCTATTCCTTGGGTTGTGGACCATGTGAGTTCGTTTCGGATTTGACGACTATTCTTATGTGTAGTGAATAGGTCATTGTGGGTCCTTGAGAGGCTATTTAGCCTAGCATAGTATGATCAGAATTGGTTTGAGGTCCGTGGATGGATCTAAATGTGAATGTGGGCTCTATATCAGGCTGGATGTGTTCATCTCAACATAGCGTTGTTTTCGGAGGGGTCTTCGGGCCTTGGATGTTATTTTTGTCGTCAGCTATTTCATGTAATACTCTATTGTGCCATGTGGGTTGTGAGACGATTTGATTATTCACACTCATTTTGAGATCCCGTATAGTTTCTGGTATTATGTGAGCAGGATGGCTCTCGAGATGCAGATCATATATCGCACCTTTGTTGTTCTTGAGTTTTATAGCATATAACGCTACCCGTCTCCACAGGATTTGTATTATGCACTTGGCATGCTTATGGTTGATATTCGGGCATTTCGTGAGTATAGGCATTACAACTCGATGTGGGTTTTCTTTAGATTAGTATGTGTGGATCGGGTGGCACGCCGCCACAGGTATAAGTAATACAAGGGTACGACAAATAAGTCAACTCAGAAATTCCAGAACTCAAAGGAACAGAGGAACTAATTCACAAGGAGTAGACACAATAGAGAATGCTTGTCATAATAAGAACAACTCAACAAGAAAGGAAATATTATGTAACAACATTCCACAATGTACAGTTCAACAACGAGGGAGCTAGCACAAGGCGAATAATTCCAAATAAGGACAAGTCAACTAAAATATAAAATATCTAACTTCTTTTAAGGTTGGGCAATTAAGAAAGAGATACAACAAATTCAATTAGGAATAAGTAGCAGAAACATAATTACAGCCTCAATTAAGGATTAACAATTACAGAAGAGATAATTATAACTTCAAATAAAGATAAGCAGTTAGGGAAAAGACTACATGGCAATAGAAGAGATAACAATTTTAGTTAAGGCATATATGAATCAAGTGAACAACAAGAGTGGATCGTGGAGCAATTAATTCTAATAAAAGCAGGTAGAAGTGAAACTAGTAATTAAGAAACGTAATCATAACGAGAACAACTGCATATTCAGTGAATACAAGGGGCTAAGAACCCTAAAAGGCCAATTTTCCACAAATAAGTCTGAGCACGTACTCGTCACCTCGCGTACATGGACTACAATTAGCATAGAAGACTCAAATCCTAAGGGGTAGTTTCCCCCACACAAAGTTAGGCAAGATACTTAACAAAACAGATCGATACTCTAAAATGAACTTCTCAGGTGAAATGACCTTTGGACGGCTCAAATCTAACCAAAATAACTTCAAAGCACAAAAAAACTCACAAGAAACTATTCCAAATCATAAAGCCTCAATTTTATCAAATCTAAAAATTGACCCAAAAGTCGACCATCGGGCCCTCACCTCGGAACCCGACAAATTTCATAAAAACCCGAACACCCATTCCGATACGATTTCAACCATACTAAAATTATTAAATTCCGATACCATTTCGTCCCACAAATCATGATTTTTCATTTTGAAATTTTTCTTCAAAAACCTCCATTTTCATGGAATATAATAAATTCTAGGTGAAGAACACTTACCCAATCAATGTTCTTGAAAAACCCACAAAGAAGCTCCCAAAACAGAGCTCTCAAAGCCCCAAAGTGAAAATGAGATCAAACCCTCATAATTTCCTCTTTTCTACCCAGTGATCTCGCACTTGCGGACCTATAGTCTCACATGCGATGCCGCACCTGCGAAAAATCCATCGCAGGTGCGGGCTTGACTTACACACCTGGGTCCTCTTCGGCGATCAAATGGTCGTACCTGCGAGTGCGCCCCTGCGAACAAATGTTCGCTTCTGCGGACTCCCCATCCAGCTCACTCTCCGCATCTGCGGAACTTCAAGCGCATCTGCATGGTCGAAGATGTGGAAATTCCCTCACACCTATGACCCCTGGCCATCTTCTCAACCCCTCTTATGCGCTTGGCCTCTCGCACGCGCGTGTCCACACCCGCGGCCACCCCACCGCAAGTGCGATTACACCAGAAGCTTGAAAGCTTCACCAATTACACAAGTTCAAATTCCGATCCGTTAAGCATCCGAAACGCACCCGAGGCCCACGGGACCTCAACCAAACATACTAACCAATCATATAACACCACACGAACTTAGTCTAGTGCTCAAATAACATCATACAACGATAAAAACATGAATCACCCTCCAATTCAACTTAATGAACTTTGAAACTTCAAACTTCTAGAACTGATGCTGAAACATACCAAACCACGTCTGATTAACCTCAAATTTTGCACACAAGTCAAAATTAACATTACGCACCTACTCCAACTTCCGGAATCGGAATCTGAATCCGATCCCGATATCAAAAAGTTCACTTCCGGTCAAAATCTCCAAAAAATCGACTTTCGCCATTTCAAGCCTAAATCAGCTACAGACCTCAGATTCACAGTCCGAACACGCTCCTAAGTCCAAAATTACCATATGAAGCTGTTGCAATCATCCAAAACCCATTACAGAGCCGTTTACAAAAAAGTCAAATTTTGGTCAACTCTTACCGCTTAAACTTCCAAAACTTGCATCCTTCTTCCGATTTGACTCCTAATCATAAGGTAACTGAATTCAACCATGCACGTAAGTCGATACACATAATACAAAGTTGCTTAGGACCTTATGCCTCCTAACGGGACTTCAAATCTCTAAATGACCGGCCGGGTCATTATATCTTTCCCCTCTTAAACAAACGTGCGTCCTCGAACGTGCCAAGAATCGCCTCGAAGTCTTCAAATCACTGAAAGCACATATAAAACGTACACCTGCAGGAGATCCCATGTCACCCCAATCCCCATAAGACTTACAAAACCATCTCTNTGAGCACATACTTGTCACCTCGCGTACACGGACTACAATTAGCATAGAAGACTCAAATCCTAAGGGGTAGTTTTCCCCACACAAAGTTAGGCAAGATACTTACCAAAACAGATCGATACTCTAAAATGAACTTCTCAGGTGAAATGACCTATGGACGACTCAAATCTAACCAAAATAACTTCAAAGCACAGAACAACTCATAAGAAACTATTCCGAATCATAAAGCCTCATTTTTATCAAATCTAAAAATTGTCCCAAAAGTCGACCATCGGGCCCGCACCTCGAAACCCGACAAATTTCACAAAAACCCGAACACCCATTCCGATATGATTTCAACCATACTAAAATTATTAAATTCCGATACCATTTCGTCCCTCAAATCAAGATTTTTCATTTTGAAATTTTTCTTCAAAAACCTCCATTTTCATGGAATATAATAAATTCTAGGTGAAGAACACTTACCCAATCGATTTGCTTGAAAAACCCACAAAGAAGCTCCCAAAACCGAGCTCTCAAAGCCCCAAAGTGAAAATGAGATCAAACCCTCGTAATTTCCCCTTTTCTGCCCAGTGATCTCGCACCTACGGATCCATAGTCGCACCTGCGATGCCGCACCTATGGAAAATCCATCACAGGTGCGGACTTGACTTATACACCTGGGTCCGCTTCGGCGATCAAATGGCCGTACCTGCGAGTGCGCGCCTGCGAACAAATGTTCGCTTCTGCGGACTCCCCATCCAGCTCACTCTCAGCATCTGTGGAACTTCAAGCGCATCTACGTGGTCGAAGATGTGGAAATTCCCTCACACCTACGACCCCTGGAAATCTTCTCAACCCCTCTTAAGCGCTTTGCCTCTCGCACGTGTGTGTCCACACTTGCGGCCACCCCACCGCAAGTGCGATTACACCAGAAGCTTGAAAGCTTCACTAAGTACACAAGTCCAAATTTCGATCCGTTAAGCATCCGAAACGCACCCGAGGCCTATGGGACCTCAACCAAACATACCAACTAGTCCTATAACACCACATGAACTTAGTCGAATATTCAAATAACATCATAGAATGATAAAAACACGAATCACCCTCCAATTCAACCTAATGAACTTTGAAACTTCAAACTTCTACAACTGACGCTGAAACATACCAAACCACGTCTGATTGACCTCAAATTCTGCACACAAGTCATAATTGACATTACAGACCTATCCAACTTCCGGAATTGGAATCTGAATCCGACCTCGATATCAAAAAGTTCACTTCCGGTCAAAATCTCCAAAAAATCAACTTTCGCCATTTCAAGCCTAAATGAGATACAGATCTCAGATTGTAATTTATCCCTTCCACCAACATCAATAAGCATTAGAGTCGACATTTCCACCATCCGCTTGTCTTCAAAAGACCCGATTCTATATCCACATCTGGTATCAGTCTCAACTAGCTGCAACCGCTTATGCCTATACCCATAGAGTACAACCACACAACATGACACATCACACATAGGCCCATAATAATAGTTCTGATCACAATAGTTGCCCCTAATCAAATCCAGCACCGACAATTAGCCTCATATCCGTTTGAACCCCGTTTCACACTTCCATAACGCTGACAATGGTGCAAGAAACAAGATGACCTCATAGCTATACACCCAGATCAACAAGTCACATCTAATGCCACTGGGCACACACCCCGTAACCTAAACTCAAATAAGCACAAGACGAAAAAGAATAAATATGAAAAGAGAAACACATAAGAGAAATATCAAACAATCGCGACAGGCACAACTCTCTATTAGTACCATACTACAATCCAATTTAAAAAGGAAAAATCAAAGTACATGAACAAATCATAAGGATCTAATCCTGGTATAACTTTCCACCACGGCACGCAGCCCGACTTAAACATATCAAATCACATGGAATCGCGAGGGTCTCACCCTCAACTCTTAATCACACGCCGAATAAACATCACAACAATTGAAACCTTACACTAACTCAATTCTGCTAGTAAAATCACAACACTTACTGAACGCTCACAATGGTAGAGTATCAAATCACAAATCGTAACCAAATTACTCAGGAATCACATCAAAACCTATCGTAATGGACAACAGGAAATTTACTTCTAGACTTTCAATAATGGATAAAAATAAATGATAGACATGGGCTACCACTCATAGAATCTCCCAACAAAGGCAAACACATACACAGAATTCTAAGTCATGAACTCACCCCATAGGTGGAGGAACAAATAAAGGGACTCACCCCGATAAGCAAAGCCGAATCAAAATACGAATTGTACCCCTTTGTAACAAATCCAAAGCATACATGTATGACATCATCTGGCGCAGCGACCTCAAGCCTACTATATGAACACATCAACGGGCCAGGCCTCCCCCTCTTCGCCACCCCCTACTCGCTTGAATACCCCGCTATAACATATCTGTCCGGAGTCTAGGACAATCTCTCACCCTGTGGCTGGTATCTCCACACTCAAAGCAACCTCTCTACTGATGTGGCTATGGGAACTGTATGGTACGGGTACTCCGAGAACCATGAGTACCTAAAACACTGTGCGAAGCCTGAAGTGCAAACTGAATTGGCTGGCCCACAAAACCTCTACCATGTTGTATCCTGCCTCCAATATAAGGACCAGTAGATCTCTCTAGTCTATGCCTCTTCACCTCCTTGTCTTTTCTCTCCTGACTTTGCTTGTCCACTCTCTCATGTCCCCGCCTATCCTCTCTATCCTGATCCCACATGCCTTCCATTCTACGAGCTATCCCTACCACATGCTTAAACAAAACATCTGAATCTAACTCCCGAGCCATGCTAAACCGAATATCATGCGTGAGCCCCTCAATGAATCTACAAACACGCTCTTTAACTGTAGTGACCCAAGCAGGTGCATATCTGGCCAAATCACTGAATCTAACGGCACACTATGGCACTGACATAGTGCCCTGGCGTAGCTGCTCAAACTCCGCGCGCCATGCATCTTGAAGGGACTGAGGTACAAACTCTCTCAGGATCATCTCTGAAAACTAAACCCATGTAAGTGAAGCTGACTTGGCCGGGCTACCCAACTCATACGCCCGCCACCACTGATAAGATGCTCCCCAGAGCTGGAACGTAGTAAAATCAATCCCGCTCGTCTCCACAATACCCATAGTATAGAGAATGCAGTGACACTCCTCTAGAAAACCCTGGGCATTATCTGTCACCAATCCACTGAAAGTAGGAGGGTGGTACTTCTTCTACATCTCAAGTCTAAGCTGTTCATCCTCAGATGTTGCTGCCCTAACCACGAGCTGAACTGGAACCACAGGCTACGTCGCCATAATACCTAGAACCTAACCAACATGAACTTGCTACTCTGGAGTGTGGGCGGCAGGAGTCTGAACCTAACCAACATGAACCAAATCTTTTAGAGGCTATGAAGTTTAGGAACAATATCACTTCTTTTTGATTCTGTCGTGCGATTTTATTCTATCATCGATTATTGAACCATTATATTCTTACTCTCTCACAGATGGTGAGAACACGTAATACATCTACTGATGGATAGGGACCAGAGCCCCCGGTGGCAACCATGACCAGCAGTAGAGGTCGAGGCCGAGGCCAAGCTAGAGGCCGAGGCAGAAGCAGAGGTAGAGCTCAGTCTAGAACTCGAGCAGCAGCACAGGTTGTAGAACCTCAGGTGGATCTTCAGGAGGAGGTTCCCGTTCAGACTGTACCGGAAGAATTTATAGCTACTCTAGTGCTTCAAGATGCTCTAGACCGTTTGGTGAGTCTTATGGAGGGTGTGGCCTAGAATGGTACATTTCCAGTGGCACCAGCCATCTCACAGGCTGGGGAGGAGAATAGACTCCCACTACCCCCGCTCCAGAGCTGATGGCTCCACAGTATCAGGCTCATATAGCCCCACCAGTTGGGGTAATTCAGCCAGTTGTTATGGCACGGGCCAGTGATAGGCCCGCCATGTCTTCTTAGGCCTTATTGAGATCGGATAAGTTTACTAAGCTCTTTCCAGTTCACTTCAGTGGTACACCTTCTGAGGAGGACCCACAGGATTATCTTGACTGCTGCCATGAGGTACTACAGAATATGGGTATAGTTGAGACCAATGGGGTCAATTTTGTTGTATTTCAGATGACGAGTTCCGTCAAGAGGTGGCGGAGAGGTTTTATATTGACCAGGTTAGCTAGGTCGCCTACACTGACTTGGGAGCAGTTCTCACGGCTATTTCTTGAGAAGTTCCTCCCTATAACATTGAGAGGGGATTTCCGCAGGTAGTTTGAGCATCTCCAATAGGGCAGTATGACTATTACTCAGTATGAGTCCTGTTTTATGGATCTAGCCTGTCATGCTCTCCTTTTACTTCCTACTGAGGGAGAGAGAGTGAGGAGGTTTATTGAGAGACTTACCCACCCTATTAGGCTTCAGATGGCCAAGGAGACAGGAAGTGAGATTTCTTTTCAAGCGGCTGCTAATGTTGCTTGGAGGATCGAGATTGGTTTTGCACAGGAAAGAGGGCATGGGTCTGATAAGAGGCCTCGTCAGTTCGGTGGGTTCAGTGGTGCCCTGTATGGAGGTAGGGGTAATTTTGGTAGGGGTCAGCCTCCCAATCCATTTCATTCAGCGCTCAAGGCATCCTATAGTCCACCACTAGCTCCTATTAGTGCACCTCAGATCTAGAGTTTTCAGGGTGGTTACTCAGGTCGACAGGGAAAATTTCAGAGTCTGCAGTCACAGCAGCCGAGGTCCTATTATACTTGTGGTGATCCAAGGTATATTGCTAGATTCTACCCCAGGTCTCAAGGTAGCATACAACAACAAGGTTCTCATGTTATGATTCCAGCACCGGTTGCTTCACCGCCTGCTCAGCCAGCTAGAGGTAGGAGTCAGGCAGCTAGAGGTGGAGGTCAGACTATTGAGGTGGAGGCCAGCCAGTTAGAGGTCGTCCCAGGGACGCGTTCAGAGTGGTGGGACCAACCTTAATTTTATGCTTTTCTAGCTAGGCCTGAGGCTGCGTCATCTGATGTTGTGATTACAGGTATTGTGATTATAGGTATTTGATCCAGGATCTACATATTCCTATGTGTCCTCTTATTTTGCTTCATATCTAGTGATATCTTGTGATTCTCGAAGTGCTCCTGTGTGTGTGTCCACTCTGGTGGGAGATTTTATCATGGTATATCATGTCTATCATTCGTCTGTGGTTACTATTGGGCATCTTGATATGGTAGATTCTGATGTCATCTTGGGTATGGATTGGTTGTTCCCTTATCATGCTGTATTGAAATTCCATGCCCAGACAGTGGCCCTAGCCGTGCCTCGGTTACCTTGATTAGAGTGAAAAGGAACTTTTGGTCATTCTACCAGCAGGGTTATTTCATATGTGAAGGCTCGGCGTATGGTCGAGAAGGGGTGTCTAGCTTATTTGGCTTATATTCATGATCCCGGCGCGGAAGTTCCTTCTATGGATTCAGTTCCAGTTGTCTGTGAATTTCCATATGTATTTCCTGTAGATCTGCCAGGAATGCCACCCAACAGGGATATTGACTTCATTATTGATTTAGCTCTGGGCACTCAGCCTATTTCTATCCCACCATACCATATGGCCCCGCCAGAGTTGAAAGAATTGAAGGAGCAGTTACAAGACATACTTGATCGGGGATTCATTAGATTCAGTGTCTCACCCTGGGGTGCACCAGTACTAGTTGTAAAGACGAAAGATGGCTCTATGCGGATGTATATAGATTATCGGCAATTGAACAAGGCCACTATCAAAAACAAATATTCATTGCCAAGAATTGATGACTTATTTGATCAGCTTCAGGGTGCGAAGGTATTTTTGAAGATCGATTTGAGGTCTGGTTATCATCAGTAGAAGATTAGGGTATTTGATGTCCCTAAGACAGCTTTTCAGACTCGGTATAGGCATTACGAATTCCTAGTTATGTCATTTGGTTTGAGAAATGCCCCAGCAGCATTTATGGATTTAATAAATTGGGTGGTGAAAGCCCTATTTTGATTCTTTTATGCTTGTATTCATTGATGATATCTTGATTTACTCTAGAAGTCGAGAGGAGCATGAGCAGCATCTTCGGATTGTGCTTCAGACTTTGAAGAATAATCAGTTATATGCCAAATTTTCAAAATGTGAATTATGGTTAGACTCAGTTGCCTTTTTGGGCCATGTTGTATCGATAGAAGGCAAAAAGGTGGATACTAAAAAGATTGAGGTTGTTCAGAATTGGCCTAGACCTACTTCAGTTACAAAGATCCGGAGTTTCCTAGGTTTGGCAGGTTATTATCATCGGTTTTTGGAGGGGTTTTCATCTATAGCAAGCCCATTGACCAGACTGACCCAGAAAGGTGTTCCATTCGGATGGTCAGACGAGTGTGAGTTGAGCTTTCAGAAGCCCAAGAGTGCTTTGACTACGGCTGTAAGGACCCATAAAAAATTTAACCAAAAATGCGGGGTTTTGTGGTGCCAAGTTAGATTCCTGTGTTAAACAGTACCCTACAGACTAAGAGGAAAATATTTCGTAGAAGAACGCATTTCTGCGGCCCATTATGCGGCCACATAATAGATCTGCGGACCGCATAATGGCCGCATAGTGAAGCAGTACGTTCGCGAGTTTGGGGTCAACTTTGTGGTCGATTATGCGACCACATAACCACCAAGTGAACCGCAGGTCGATCGCATAATCCCTCTTGGGTTTTTGCGGAGGGAGTTCTGCAGTGCATTATGTGACGGCAGAACGAGTATGCAGACCGCATACTGGTCGCATACCTGAGCCATATGTTCAGGCCCCTGAGGGCCATTTCTGCGGTCACTTTGCGGACCGCATAACCATTATGCGGTCGCATATGTGACTGCAGACCTGTGTCGGGGCACCCATTTTCTTAATTTAAAACCCGACCCCCATTCCATTAAAACACCCCCTTTAGTCTATTTTGAGCTCCTTTTCTGATACTATAGAGTGAGAGAGGGAGCCTTAGAGTGAGAAAGTAACCCTCATCAATTATTCTTCAATTCTTGTTAGAAACTTTGAAGATTATCAAGGAAAGTAATCTAGGCCTCCATCCTAGAGGTAAGAATCTATACCCTAGCCCTAAATCCTTTAAACTTATACTGAAAATGAGTAATTAATAAGATGGTCCATGGGTATGAGGGTTGTTTATCTTACATGCATGTGTGGTAAAAAGAGTGTGGAAAAGGGAACTAGAACTATGAATATTTTCCTAATTTTTGGTTCAATTTGTATATTGCTAAAATAGATTTATGTTGCTAAGGGTTCCGGATAATTGTAGAGTCTAAAGAAGCGCAATTGAGGTATGTATGGCTAACTCTCTTCTTCTTAGAATCGATCTCCTGGTGTCCGAATAATTGGTGTAAGTTCCAACTTGATTGTACTATAATGGTTTGCCTTAGTGTGTTTGATTGAAAGAATCATGTTCCCTCATTGTTTTAGATGGTTACCATGTCATCATGCTATTTGAGAACGTAATTATGATTTTCCAAGCTCCTCCCCTTATGTGTGAAATGCCTTATGTGATGGTACTTATCGACATGAATGATGATGTTATTTGAACAAATAAAAAGGGAAAGTCTTGAATTGTAAAATGTGCCCTAGTGCCAAGAACTACTTAATAAATGAGGTTGTTTGTGCCATGTAAGGAAGATGGGAATGAAATGTGAACTGAGTGGACAGTTGAAAGAGGTTATGTCTCAAGTGAGATGGCTTAGCCGATCGGGCCGAGATCGGACGCCATGTTCTACATGCGGTGGCATTCGTATTGGAATTATTGAATTACATTGTGGATATGGATATGTCTCACTTTAGATGGCTTAACTGGTTGGGCCGAGACCGGACTCCGTGTAACAACACGGTGGCATTGTGAGTTGTGGCTTGGCACTAAAGATTATCAATCTAAAAAGATGGAAAGATTGAATTGGAAACTATGTGATCCTTACTTGGTGTTTTCTTTGTATTTCTATGAAGTACTTATTGATTATTATGATTGCCTTCTCTTTGTTTCACTATTCATTCTACTAAGATTAGTATTTTGCTTACTTACTAGTACTATTCGACAGTACTAACGTCCCTTTTTTTGGGGGCGCTACATCATTGAATGGATGTAGGTGGTTCCATCATAGATTGTGCCTATCGCAGATAGTGGCGCTCTCTTTCTCTCCTCACAGCAGTTTTGGAGAGCCCCATTTCTCCCAGGGGTCATGTAGTCCTTCTTTTGTATAAGTTTTTATATTTTGAGGTATAGCCGGGGCCTTGTTGTCGGCATTGTCATGTTGCTCTTTTGTACCCTTAGAGGCTCCGTATACGTTTATGTGGGGCGTGTATGTATGTTAGGGTGGTCGTTGGACCGAGTTGTATTTTGGCAATTTAACTATGGCATAATGCATAAAATGAAAAAAAGAATTAACTAGTAACGTTTATACACTTATATAAATGATCTCTCTCCTGGTTTACAAATGGTGACGCATTCCCTTTTTGATCCATGAATGAGTCGGGTAGAAAAGGTTTACTAGGCTTGCTCGACCGGGTTCACTCGGTTGAGTGCCAGTCGCGCTCCTCGGGGTTGGGGCGTGACAAACTTGTTATCAAAGCCTAAGGTTTTAAAGTGTCCTAGGATATCTCGGAGCTGTGTCTAGTAGAGCCCTTCTTATCGATGTGTTGTCGACCACATCTATAATTAGGGGGCTACTTGGACATTTAAGAATGATACCCTTCATTGTTGTTCTATATCGTGCGATAGAGCAGAACGTGACGCTGTTTTCCGCTAACTCGTGCATTGTTCTAACTTTCATTAAATGACACCTAAGAAGAGAGCGAGAATTGGCCAAGAAGACAATGCCACACCAGAAGTGGCTGTTGACCCCCTACTTGATAATGAGAGTGAGGATAATCCCCCTACTATCACATTGCCTGATTCATCTAGTCCGGAATAGACTACCCAGTTCTTACACCCGCGGAGGGTGCCACAATCCCTCCCGCTGATATACCTGTTCCACCTACAGCCCCAGATCCTGGTATTTCTGATGGGGATCTTAGGGGAGCTATTCAGATGCTGACTCAGTTAGTAGCTTCTTAGGCCCAGAGGTCAAATGTTGCACTCACCTTATTTAGCTCGCAAGAGGATCCTTCTAGTTCCAGGGTAAACAGGTTCCTTCAGTTAGACCCTCCAGTGTTCACAAGTACTGTTCCCGGGGCAGACCCTCAGGATTTCATTGATGAGATGCATAAGACTCTCTGAGTTATGCGTGCTACTGAAGTAGATAGAGTTGGGTTGGCCTCTTATTGTCTGAAAGGGGTGGAATATTCCTGGTTTGAAATGTGGGAAGATTCCCGGGAGGAGGGGAGCCGTCCGGCGAGATGGAGTGAGTTCGCGGATGCCTTCATAGACCATTTCTTGCCTGCCGAGACTAAGGCAGACCATGCTGTGGAGTTTGAGACCCTTAAACAGGGTAGTAGGAATGTGTGGGAGTATCACATGGAGTTCGTGCGCCTGTCGAAGTATGTTGTTCATATGATGCCGACTATGGAGGCAAGAGTGCGTCGATTTGTGCAGGGCATTATCCCTTTGGTTATTAATGAGGCTTCCACAACTGCTCTAAATTCTGACATGAACTATGAAGGATGGTGGCATTTGCCCAAGCTACGGAGGCTCGAAAGATAAAGCTCAGGATGGAACAGGAAAGTAGTAGTAGGGCCCGATCAACGGGCAACCTTTGGGACTCATTCGGAGGTGGGAGATTAGCTTTTCGGGGAGGATCATCAGAGCCATACCAGTCTTATGCTTAGTCTTCATCTAGTGCCCCGCCATTAGGGCACGGTCAGCAGCAGGGGAGTTGCTTTAGGCCCGGTCAGGGCAGCAGGGGGTCCCACCATCAGGGCCGATCAGGAGGGAGATCCTAGCAGCGGCAGAGGGCCCCAAGCCCCAAGTGTGGGAGGATACATTCAGGAGTCTGCTACCTGGACATGCTAGCATGTTACAGATGCAGAATGAGAGGCCATATTCAGAGGGAGTGTCGTGCATCCCATCAAGGGGGAGGCAGGGGCACAGCTCAGTTATCCAGCCCTACAGCTGCCACATCTTCAGCACACACTCCAGCTTGAGGCTCTTCAGCACCCGTAGGGCATGGTGCAGCTAGGGGTGGTGCACAGAGTTCGGGAGGACCCAATCGATTCTATGCTATGAGTGGTCGACTGAGTGCGGAGGCTTCCCCAGATGTCGTCACAGGTATATTGACCGTTCAATCTCATGATGTGAATGCCCTTATTGAACCCAGATCTTCTTTATCCTGTATTACTCCTTATGTTGCTACGAGCTTCGGGGTAGAAACAGAACAGCTTCATGAGCCATTCTCTGTATCTAGTCCAATTGGCGAGTTTATTATGGCCGTGCGGGTTTATAGAGATTGTGTTGTCACGGTGCATGGTCGGGATAACATGGCCGATCTTATTAAACTAGGGATGATTGATTTTTATGTAATAATGGGAATCGATTAGCTTTATTCATGTTTTTCCAAACTCGATTGCTGAGCCAGAATCATGAGGCTTGAGTTTCCTAACGAGCCAGCTGTTGAGTGGGAGGGGAATAATGTTATTGCAAAAGGTAGGTTTATTTCTGACCTTAAGGCCACAAAGATGATCAGGAAGAGGTATATTTACCATTTGGTCCGAGTTACGGACACCACTGCTAGGGTGCCTACCCTTGAATTTGTACCAATTGTGAATGAATTCCCCCATGTATTTTAGGATAAGCTCCCTGGAATTCCTCCAGATAGGGAGATTGATTTTGGGATTGATGTGATGCTGGGCACGCAGCCTATATACATTCCACCTTATAGAATGGCGCCGACAGAATTAAAAGAGCTAAAGGAACAACTAAGGGATTTGTTAAAGAAAGGTTTCATCCAACCGAGTGTGTCGCCTTGCGACGCACCGGTTCTCTTTGTCAGGAAGAAAGATCGATCGCTGCGGATGTGTGTTGATTACCGGCAACTCAACAAAGTCACAATCAAAAACAAATACCTATTGCCTAGAATAGATGATTTGTTTGATCAATTACAACATGCTAAGTTCTTCTCCAAAATAGATTTGCGGTCCGGGTACCATCAATTGAAGGTAAGGGAGCAGGATATTCCAAACATAGCTTTCAGAACTCGGTATGAGCACTTTGAATTTTTGGTAATATTTTTCGGGCTAACAAATGCCCCGACAACTTTCATGGATCTTATGAATCGAGTCTTCAAGTCCTTCCTTGACTCCTTTGTAATAGTAATCATTGACGACATCCTTGTGTACTCACGAAGTCAAGAGGATCACGCCGATCACCTCAGGGCAGTTCTGCAAAGTCTTCATCAACACCAATTGTATGCAAAGTTCCCGAAATGTGAATTTTGGCTTGAATCTGTTACATTCCTCCGTCATGTCATCTCCGGAGAAGGACTTAAGGTTGATCCTCAAAATATTGCAGCGGTGAAAGATTGGCCTAGACCTACTACTCCAACAGAGATTCGCAGTTTCTTGGGGTTTGGCCGGGTATTATAGGAGGTTCGTGGAGGGGTTCTCCACTCTTGCTTCTCCATTGACTAAATTGACACAAAGGCAGTTAAGTTCTAGTGGTCCGATGCTTGTGAAAGGAGCTTCCAGGAATTGAAATCCAGATTGACTTCGGCGCCGGTATTGACCCTACCAGAGGGTACCGAGGGGTTTGTGGTGTATTGTGATGCTTCAAGGATCGGTATTGGGTGTGTATTAATGCAACATGGTAAGGTTATAGCATATGCTTCAAGGCAACTTAAGAATCATGAAAAAAACTATCC
The DNA here is from genome assembly GCA_000715115.1 of Nicotiana otophora. Lineage (NCBI taxonomy): Eukaryota > Viridiplantae > Streptophyta > Magnoliopsida > Solanales > Solanaceae > Nicotiana > Nicotiana otophora. Next base: position 65,211 of record AWOL01S0016636.1, on the reverse strand, counting down.
AACTCATGACTTAGAGCTTGCGGCGGTGGTTTTGGCATTAAAAATTTGGCATCATTATTTGTATGGAGTCCATATAGATGTATTCAAGGATCACAAGAGTCTTCAATACATCTTCAAACAGAAGGAATTGAACTTAAAGCAGAGAAGGTGGCTTGAATTGCTTAAAGATTATGACATCAACATTTTATATAATCCGAGGAAAGATAATGTGGTGGCGGATGCTCTTAGTCGGAAGTCTATGTCAAAGGCCCTTGGCCCGGGAGGTTCACTAGTTGGCCAGTTTGGGATTTGGTCTTGCGGACTCTAATAAAGAGGGAGTGATTGTGCGGAATAGGGCAGAATCATCGCTTGTGACAGAGGTCAAGGAGAAGCAATACAATGATCCAGTGTTGGTACAGCTGAAGGAGGGGATTCATAAACACAAGACTACGACCTTTTCTTTTGGCGTGGATGACGGTACATTACGGTACCAAGGGAGACAATGTGTTCCAAACCTAGATGGTCTTTGGGAAAGAATCATGGCAGAAGCTCATACTTCTAGATATTCCGTGCACCCAGGTTCTACAAAAATGTATCATGATCTAAAGGAAGTTTACTGGTAGAATGACATGAAGAGGGGTGTGGCGGACTTTCTGGCAAAATGTTCAAACTGTCAACAAGTGAAGGCCGAGCATCAAATGCCCGGTGGGTTAGCTCAGAGTATAGAAATTCCAATGTTGAAATGGGAAATGATCAACATGGATTTTGTCGTAAGGTTACCACGCACGCCACGTAGGTTTGACTCAATTTGGGTGATCATGGATTGACTCACAAAATCAGCTCACGCTTTGCCTGTTAAATCCACTAACACTACGGAACAATATGCTCAGTTGTATATCAAGGAAATAGTCAGGCTTCATGGAACTCCGGTTTCTATCATTTCCGATCGAGGGGCCCAATTCACAGCTAATTTCTGGAAGAAGATTCGTCAAGGTTTGGGTACGCAGGTAAATCTTAGCACGGCTTTCCATCCACAAATTGATGGGCAAGCTGAGCGGACTATTCCGACGCTTGAGGACATGTTGCGTGCGTGTGTGCTTGACTTCAAGGGTAGCTGGGATGATTATTTTCCGCTCATAGAATTTTCTTATAACAACAGCTTCCATGCCAGTATTCAGATGGCGCCATTTTAGGCCTTGTATGGTAGAAGATGTAGATCACTGATTGGGTGGTTCGAGATTGGAGAAGCTAAACTAATAGGACCAGACCTTGTGCATCAGGCTACAAAAAAGTTTAAGATCATAAAAGAGCGGTTGAGAAGTGCTCAGAATCATCAAAAATTCTACTCGGATGTTCGTCGCAGAGACTTAGATTTCAAAGAAGATGAATAGGTGTTCTTGAAGATATCTCCCATGAAGGGGATCATGCGGTTTGGAAAGAAAGGGAAATAAAGTCCGAGGTATGTCGGGCCATATAAAATCAATTAAAGGATAGGTCAGGAGGCGTACAAGCTTGAACTACCACCTAAGATGTCATTAGTGATATTCCATGTGTCCATGTTAATGAAGGTAGTTGGAGATCCGTCCGCTATTGTGCCGGTTGAGACCATCGAGGTTAGTGAGGAATTGTCATATGAAGAAATTCCTGTGGCTATTGTTGATAGGCAGGTCCAGAAATTGAGAAACAAAGAAATTTCATCCGTGAAGGTGTTATGGTGAAACCAACAAGTCGAAGAAGCTACTTGGGAAGCCGAGAATGAAATGAAAGAAAAGTACCTTCATTTGTTTGAATATCCATGTAATAGTTTCATGAAGTTGTTTCCCCTAAAGTCTGTATCGCTTGTTCAGCTAATATAAAGACACTCCTTTCTAGTTGTATGTCCCCCATAAGGCTTTGGTTGGAGTTATTTTTCATTCTGTTGTGTCATTTAATTCTATATATGTTGCTAAGTTATGTTTCGGGGGCTCTCTGGCAGGTGGATAGGCCTAAATACAAAGGAAACTCTGGAAAATATTTTAGAAAGTTAGAAAGTAAGGCAAATTTGGGGTTGATGGTGTGTGGCATGACTGAAACTGTGTTAAGTGAAACTTGATCCTCATTCGAGGATGAATGATCTTAAGTGGGGGAGGATGTAAGGACCCGTAAAAAGTTTAACCAAAAACTCGGGGTTTCATGGTGCCAAGTTAGATTCCTGCGTTATTATAGTAGAAAAATGGGGGTTCGGACTTTTTGGATTGAAAAGTACCCTACGGACTGAGAGCAAAATATTTCACAGAAGAACGCATTTCTGCGGCCCATTATCCGGCCGCATAATCTACGGACCGCATAATGGCCGTTGAGTGAAGCAGTACGTTGGCCAGTTTGAGGTCAACTCTGCGGTCGATTATGCAACCGCATAACCACTATGCGGACTGCATGTCGATCGCATAATCCCTCTTGCGTTTTTGCGGAGGGAGTTCTGCGGTGAATTATGCGACCGCAGAATGAGTATGCGGACCGCATACTGGTCGCATACCTGAGCCGTAAGTTCAGGCCCCTGAGGACCATTTCTGCGGTCACTTTGCGGACCGCAGACCTATGTCGGGGCACCTATTTTCTTAATTTAAAACCCGACCCCCATTCCGTTAAAACACCCCTTTTAGTATATTTTGAGCTCATTTTCTGATACTATAGAGTGAGACAGGGAGCCTTGGAGTGAGAAAGTAACCCTCATCAATTATTCTTCAATTCTTGCTTGAAACTTTGAATATTATCAAGGAAAGCAATCTAGGCCTCCATCCTAGAGGGAAGAATCTATACCCTAGCCCTAAATGTTTGAAACTTATAGTGAAAATGAGTAATTAATAAGATGGTCCATGGGTATGAGGGTTGTTTAATATGCATGCATGTGTGGTAAAAAGAGTGTGGAAAAGGGAACTACAACCATGAATGTTTTCCTAATTTTGGGTTCAATTTGTATATTGCTAAAATAGATTGAGGTTGCTAAGGGTTCCAGATAATTGTAGAGTCTAAAGAAGCGCAATTGAGGTATGTATGGCTAACTCTCTTCTTCCTAGAATCGAACTCCTGGTGTTCGAATATTTTGTGTAAGTTCCGACTTGATCATACTAGAATTGTTTGCCTTAGTGTGTTAGGTTGGAAGATTCATGTTTCCTAATTGTTTAGATGTTTACCATGTCATCATGCTATTTGAGAACGTGACTATGATTTTCCAAGCTCCTTCCCTTATGTGTGAAATACCTTATGTGATGGTACTTATCGACATGAATGATGATGTTATTTGAACAAATAAAAAGGGAAAGGCTTGAATTGTAAAATGAGCCCAAGTACCAAGAACTACTTAATAAATGAGGTTGTTTGTGCCATGTAATGAAGATGGGAAAGAAATGTGAATTGAGAGGACAGTTGAAAGAGGTTATGTCTCAAGTGAGATGGCTTAGCCGATCGGGCCAAGATCGGACGCCATGTTGTACACATGGTGGCATTTGTATTGGAATCATGGAATTACATTGTGGATATGGATATGTCTCGCTTGAGATGGATTAGCCGGTCGGGCCGAGACCGGACTCCGTGTAAAATCACGGTGGCATTGTGAGTTGTGGCTTGGCACTAGAGATTTTTAATCTAGAAGGATGGAAATATTGAGTTGGAAACTACGTGATCCTTACTTGGTGTTTTCTTTGTATTTCTATGAAGTACTTATTGACTATTATGACTGCCTTCTCTTTTGTTTCACTGTTCTTGCTACTACGATTAGTTTTTGCTTTACGTACTAGTACTATTCGACAGTACTAATGTCCCTTTTGCCGAGGGCACTACATCTTTGAATAGATGTAGATGGTTCCATCGCAGATAGTGCCGATCGCAGATAGTGGCGCTCTGTTTCTCTCCTTACAGCAGTTGTGGTGAGCCCCATTTCTCCCAAGGGTCATGTAGTCCTTCTGTATAAGTTTTTATATTTTGAGGTATAGCTGGGGCCTTGTTGACGGCATTGTCATGTTGCTCTTTTGTACCCTTAGAGGCTCCATAGATGTTTATGTGGGTCATGTATGTATATTGGGGTGGTCTTTGGACCGAGTTGTATTTTGGAAATTTAATTATGGCATAATGCATAAAATGAAAAAAAAAATGAACTAGCAATGTTCATACACTTATATAACTGATCTCTCTACTGTTTTACAAATAGTGACGCATTCCCTTTTTGGATCATGAATGAGTCGGGTAGAAAAGGTTTACTAGGCTTGCTCGACCGGGTTCACTCGGTTGAGCGCCGGTCGCGCTCCTCGGGGTTGGGGCGTGACAAACTTGGTATCAGAGCCTAAGGTTTTAAAGTGTCCTAGGATGTCTTGGGGGCTGCTTGGACAAACTTATCAGTGTGTTGTCAACCACATCTATAATTAGGGGGCTGCTTGGACATTTAATAATGATACCCTTCATTGTTGTTCTATATCGTGCGATAGAGTGGAACATGAGGTTGTTTTCCCCTAACTCGTGCATTGTTACCTTTTTGGATCATGAATGAGTCGGGTAGAAAATGTTTACTAGGCTTGCTCGACTGGGTTCACTCGGTTGAGCGATGGTCGCGCTCCCCGGGGTTGGGGCATGACAACGGCGCCAATGTTGGTATTACCCATAGGGTCAGGATCTTATACGGTGTATTGTGATGCATCTCGCATTGGGCTTGGTGCAGTATTGATGTAAGATAGCAGGGTGATAGCATATGCGTCATGGCAGTTGAAAGTTCATGAGAAGAATTATCCTGTTCATGACATAGAATTGGCAGCCATTGTCCACGCTTTGAATATTTGGAGACATTACCTTTACGGTTTCTCGTGTGAGGTAATTACTGATCATCGTAGCCTACAATATCTGTTCTGGCAAAAAGATCTCAATTTGAGGCAGAGAAGATGGTTGGAGTTGTTGAAAGATTATGATATCACTATTTTATATCACCCCGGAAAGGCCAATGTGGTGGCTGATGCTTTGAGTAGAAAGGCTGTGAGTATGGGTAATCTTGCGTATATTTTGGTTGATGAGAGACCGTTAGCGGAAGATGTTCAGACTTTGGCTAATCAGTTCATGAGGTTAGATGTTTCAGAGCCCAGTTGGATTCTAGCTTGCACAGTCGCTCGGTCATCTTTATATGAGCACATCAGAGATCGGCAGTATGATGATCCTCATTTACTTGTCCTTAAGGACATGGTTCGGCACGGTGATGACAAACAGGTTGTTGTGGGGGAAGATGAAGTTCTGCGAATGCAGGGTCATATTTTTGTGCCTAATGTGGATGGGCTTCGTGAATTAATTCTGGAAGAGGGCCACAATTCTAGGTATTCCATTCATCCAGGTGCCGCCAAAATGTATCAAGATTTATGGCAACATTATTGGTGGAGGAGAATGAAGAAGGATATAGTTGCATATGTAGCTCGGTTTCTAAATTGTCAACAAGTCAAGTACGCGCATCAGAGAACTGGTGGTTTGATTCAGAGGTTAGAAATTCCTTAGTGGAAGTGGGAGCGTATCACTATGGATTTTGTTGTTTGGCTACCACGGACTTAGAGAAAATTCGACGCAGTTTGGGTCATTGTGGACAGGTTGACCAAGTCAGCATATTTCATTCCAGTGCCAGTTACCTATTGTTCAGAGCGGTTAGCTGAAATATACATCCGTGAGATTGTCTGCCTTCACGGTTCCATCTTCGGACAAGGTGAATCGTGCTGCCTTCGTGCGCAGGGCCCTCGATTCGTTCGAATCTGAGGGAAGCTTTCCAGTTTTCAAATACTCTATGTATTTATTTCTCCAATCCCAAGTCAAGCTTGTGGAATTTATCTCGGCGTGGCCTTCTTGAACTACTGACCTCGTGAGTTGCACGGCGGCCCCCGAATTGTGCTCGTTGTCCTCGACCGATGACCCTAGGTTTTTGAGGGCATCGACCTCGCTATTCTAGTCTCGAGGCACGTGTAGCAAATTCCACTCCTTAAATCCATGTAACATTTCTTGTAACTTATCTATATATCTTTGCATTCGTTCTTCCCTAAATTCGAAGGTTCCGTTAACCTGATTCACCACGAGGAGGGAGTCGCATTTGGCTTCGATTACCTCTGCTCCTAAGCCTTTGACTGGTTCGAGAACTGCAATCATGGCCTCATATTCGATCTCATTGTTAGTCAATTTCACAGTTCTAATAGATTGTCGTATATATATATATATATATATATATATATTTATTATTTTTTTTTATTTTTTTATTTTTTATTTTGCTCCAACAATATTTTGTTTTTTGTGATAACATGTGTAGATTGGTTGACGTAGTAGTTTATTAGTGATAGTTTGAAGTTTAATTCTAACATGTTAGCATTAATTTTCTTGTTAGTTTTTATTTTTCATAAGTAGTATTAATGAAATTCTTTGGTTTTCTTTATACAGCGGTTCTTTTCCAAGGAATTTATTTGTATTGAACCGGGTGACTTTTCCCTATGATAGATGGCGTGACAACTCTCTTAAGGAATTAGGCTTGTTTAGTAGTGAATAAATTGGTTTTTGGGGGGTGATCTGGTGTCCATAAACCAACATGTGGCTTGCTTGGTGCCAACATGATTTAAACCTCGGCATATGAAGTTTTGATTTTTGAAAAAGAAAATGATTGAAGTAAAGATTATTGTCATGACGTTTAGACTCAATTTTTGGCTCTTTGATTCACTAAATAGTTTCTTAGGCTATATGTGACTTCCTTGAGATTCATTGGTTTCAATTGGATTTTGGATTTGTATTCCAGTTGAGTTTTCAGTCAGATACATAGAGTAGATGCACACATTAGGCTGCTCATAGCTGGCCTTCCTACTGGCCCACCTGGGGCTAGCACATCTACCAGCACTGCTACCCCACTATCCCTGGATGGTGTGGTCAAAGAGCAAAAAGCAATAACTGGTAAGATGGAGGCCATGAGCAACAGGTTGGAAAATATGAGCCACTGACAAGGAAAGATTGAGAAGAGGCAGAGAAAGTTCAAAGAGCATGAGAAAAAGAAAAGCAAATTCTTGTCCAAAATGATGCACAAGCTGAGTTCATTTTGTGGCTCACATGAGTCCGAGGACGATAATGATGAGGATTTGGAGCTAAAATTTCCCGCCACCTCTAGCTCCGAGTGATGCAGTTTCAGGGAGCACCTCCATCATTTTATCTTGTTTTGTTTTGTTGCGTTGAGGACAGTGCAACACCTTAGGTTGGGGGTGACTCATTTACATGTGATGATGTAGTTGGAGCATGAATAGTTGGAGCATGAATATATATATATATATATATATATATATATATATATATATATATATATATATTTTTTTTTGTTTGTTGCTCCAACTATATTTTTTTGTGATAACTTGTGTAGATTGATTGATGTAGTAGTTTATTAGTGATAGTGTGAAGTTTAATTCTAACATGTTAGCATTAATTTTCTTGTTAGTTTTTATTTTTCATAAGTAGTATTAATGAAATTCCTTGGTTTTTCTTTATACCGCGGTTCTTTTCCAAGGAATTTATTTGTGTTGAACCGGGTGACTTTTCCCTATGATAGATGGCGTGACAACTCTCTTAAGGAATTAGTCTTATTTAGTAGTGAATAAATTGGTTTTTTGGGGGGTGATCTTGTGTCCATAAACCATCATGTGGCTTGCTTGGTGCCAACATGATTTAAACCTCGACATATGAATTCTTGATTTTTGAAAAAGAAAATGATTGAAGTAAAGATTATTTTCATGACTTTAGACTCAATTTTTGGCTCTTTGATTCACTAAATAGTTTCTTAGGCTATATGTGACTTCCGTGAGATTCATTTGTTTTAATTGGATTTTGGATTTGTATTCCACTTGAGTTTTCATGTGCCATGTGTGGTGAGATTTATTGTGAAATTCTTTTGCATCATTGTTAGTCTAGAACTTGCCCGGAATGTGCTTCAAGGCGAAATCCTACACTAACTTGGTTGGAAAAATGATGTTGGGCCTTCCTTGGACCGCTATTGTGCCTAAACTTCCTACCATTGTATATTTTACCTAGTCAGCCCCTTTTGAGACTTTAAACCTTTTCTTTGGCAACCATGTTACAAACTATCATTCTTTATTGATTTTCTTTTGGCACCCTACCTCTGAAGTATGAACATAGGCTAAAAGCCTAAGTTTGGGGGTGAAGGTTGGAAAAGCTGTGATGTGGAAGTTGCTTAAAAGGTGAAATAGTAATATTTAAAAAAATAAAATAAAAAAGATAAAAAAATATAAAGAAAAAGAAAAAAAGGGGTATTGTGAATAAACGGAAGACTAGATAAAAGGGGGGGGGG
>AWOL01S0016636.1:6008-56896 GCA_000715115.1 Nicotiana otophora | reverse complement strand
AAGGGTGGAAAAGTTCTTGAAGAAAGTGTACTTTGATTGTTGAAAAATTGTAGTGCTTAGGGAGGTTTTGAGTCACTCTTACCAAATTGTGCCCCACCTTAACCAAAAGCCTAAAATACAACCCTTTTAAGTCCTAATTGATTTTGAACCAAGTTTGTCTACATTAGTGGAGAAATACATGAAGGGCAAGCATATGGTACTACTAGTGTGCGTTTGAATGTCTTTGTGAGAGAGAGAGTTAATTCTTTCCATTTGATATACCATGTAGCTGTTGAATTACAATTTATGAGTTGGGGATTCGCTCTTAAAGCGTGAGGGCACATGAGATTTGAGTTGTGAATTTAATTCCATTTTCAATTGGGGGAAATGAGCGAGGGAAGATGATTGTGATAGAGAGGCAAATTTTGAAGCTTTAGTGTCATGACTAGGTTGCTACTTTAATTAATATAGTGTATGAGCACTTGAATTGAAATAAAATTTGTGAGTAGTTAGTGATTCATATGGTTTGGATTAATTGTTGGTACCAACCGAAGACATTAGATTGTGCTTAAGTGAACCCTTTTGACTTGCAATGATGTTTGGTATGCCATTGAGCTTGATTTGTAATTTTATTGAAGGATGTTCTTAGTTGTTGAATTGCTTGAGGACAAGCAATAGTTTAAGTTTAAGGGTTTGATAAGTTGGTATTATACCCACTTATCTCTTCTTGATACTTAGGTTTTTATATGATTTTGTTGAGAAACTAAGGCATTTATTGAGGATTATTGGCATATTTCAAGTATCAAGTGATTTAGAAGTGATGGTGAAGAAACCAACTGAAAACGAGTCAAAAAGAAGCTAAAATGGACAAAGGAGATCTGCCCAGTGAATTACCCTTCGCGAACGCGAAGCATCAGGACAAGAAACCTTCGCGAACGCGAGATGCTGTATGCGAACGCGAGGAAGGATGAATCCAACCTTCGCGAACGCGAAGGTATACTTGCGAACGCGATGAAGCAGGAGACAAACCTTCACAAATGCGAAGGAGATATTGCGAACGTGAAAGAAGCAGAAATCAAACCTTCGCAAATGCAAAGTATTGTTCGCGAACGCGAAGAAGAAAATGGGCGGAAAAACTAGGCAGTTCTGGAATTTCACGATTTTGACCCCAAACCATTTATTACACAGCCTAGCTCATTTATCAGGAGAATATCATATCTTGAGAGATTATTGGCTGATTTTCAGTCCATATTCTAGAGAGAACAAGTCGTGGAAGCTAGGGTTCTTGCACACACACTTGGGTCTTGAAGATTTGAAGCTTCTGGTTGAGAATTACTTACTCCTTTATGCTCATTTCTTCATTTCCTTGTTTTATATTGTATATCTAAGTGTGCAGTATTTATTTCCAACACCTGAATCGTGTTTATAGAAATACTCATATTTAAAGTGTGGATTAAATACCTTGTTGTGCTTATGTATTAAACGATTTTTATTTATTATGAAGCGAGTTATTGTTTCTTTAATTATTCTTGTTCTTGAATGTTTCCAAAGGGATTGGCTAACCCTAGGACTCGCGCATTTACTTCGGATTAATTTTGGGAAAAATAGTTCGGGGCTGGGAAAGATTAATTAACAAGAACTTGAGGCGTTAACCCTCACTTTATAGATTCTACCTAGGGATAGGAATGAACTACTTGTAGCCATATTTGGGTGTGCTTAATCTCTTAATTGTTTTAGGGATAATTCAATTAGGAAGTCTTGTTAGTCTTCGAGAAAGGCTAATATAGAATTATTATCCGAGGCTAATAAACAATAAACTCATTCATATTTATAAAATTGTGAAATACATTGGATAGTTACTTGAGAGTAAATCCCGATGCACCTATGCTTGTAGCCATTGATCATTTTACTTGCTTTCTAGGTTAGTTTATGTTTTCGCATTTAGCTATAATATTTTCTCAACAATCATTCTAAGTGTTTGGCATTGCATAATAAGTGATAATTCTCTTACATTCCTAATCGCCTATATATTGTTCTCTGTGGGATTCGACCCCGACTCATAGTTGGGTAAATTATATTGCATGCAACCGTGTCCATTTACTTTTTAGTAGTGGATTTGGACGTCATCATAAGGGTGCACTAACAAGTGATACGGTGGTAAACCCAAAGGGTGGTAACAATATGGGGCATGCTATGGCACTTATCACAAGAAGTGGAAGAGGCGTGAATGCACCCACCTCAAGTGGAAGGGGACTTGCTGATGAGGATAATGTAATGCAAGAAGAATAGATCCCGAACAATGTTGCTCAACCAAATGAGGAAGTCCGGTTTGATATATATGATAGTGTGGAAGGGGCTCAAGAGGAGGTGAACCCGTCCAGGGAACACATCATTGACATACCGGAGCTAGTAGTGCAAAAGTCAAGGGTGCCATTTCCTAATCCTCCACATCCATACCATCAAAGATTTGTTAAGTAAAATGATGAGAATCAATTCAAGAAGTTCATTCAGATGATGAACTGTCTTTCAATCAATGTGTCATTGGTAGAAGGTTTGGAAAAAATGCCCAGTTACGCAAAATTTATGAAAGATCTTGTGACAAAGAAGCGGTCGATGCATTTTGTGACTATCGAAGTCACTCATCAAGTGAGAGAGATTGTTAATTCAATGGCTCCTAAGTTGGAGGATCCCGGTGCTTTCACGATTCCTTGTACAATTAGAAGTGCCGATTTTGGTAAAGCTCTTTGTGGATTGGACAACCAATACCCACTTCTATGAGATTGCAAATAGCCGATCGTAGCATGAAAAGGCCGTTCGGTGTGCCATTTATAATAGACGATAAGTCAGTGTCATGAAAGTTAAAGGGTAAACAAATCAAATAAAATGAGTTTCGTTTAAGGTTGTCAATTTGGGATAAAATACGGTCCGAGCTATAATACCCGGTATTTATAGACTAGTGCCATACAAGGTACCACATGACCATGATATTAAGGTGTATAAGGTATGTCAAAAGTGAGTAGTATTTTAAGTAATTTGGGATAATTCTTAATTATGTGGGTAATTGGTTAATTATTAGATTAGTGGAGGATTAACAAGTTAATTAAGGAAATGGGTTGATAATTATTGGTGGGAAATCTCCCCCCCCCAAACGTGGCAACAACGTATCCCCCATTTGTGACTCTTTACTTACATTACAAGGTGGCACATTTAGAGGGATTTTTGGCTAAGTCATCACCTAAGTGGCCCCCACACCCACTAAGGTAAAGATATCTCAAAATTCACAAAGAGAGATATATCTAATCTTCATAGCAATGTAAATTTCTCCAGCAAACTCATACAAAATGATAGCAATGTGGTTTGCTACATAATTCATACAAGACTACTTAGCAACGTGAGAGTTGTGATTCTAAGGGAGTACGGTGCAATCTTTATCAAGAATATCATACGGAGTTTTCCCTATTTCGATCTCGCCGTTACGTGTTTCATCGCGATTAATGGGTGTTAGAGGGATTATCAAGAGAATCGGCTCAGGTATGTTAAGGCTATCCCTTCTCAATGAGGCTATGCAAGAAGTTATCAAGAAGGAGATTATCAAGTGGTTGGATGTCAGGGATTTCTACCCTATCTCTGATAGTTCATGGACCTCTCCTGTTCGATATGTCCCAAAGAAGGGGGAATGACGGTTGTTACCAATGATAAGAATGAATTGATTCCTACAAGAACGGTGACCGGATGAAGGGTGTGTATGTATAATCGCAGGCTCAACAAAGTAACAAGGAAGGATAACTTTCCACTTACTTTCTTTGATCAAATGCTCGATACATTGGATGGTCGTGCTTTATACTGCTTTCTTGATGGGTACTCGGTCTACAACCAAATTATCATTGCTCTATAAGATCCAAAGAAAACAAAATTTACATGTCCCTGTGGTAATTTTGCTTTCTTACGGATGCCATTTGGTTTGTGTAATGCACCAGTGACTTTTCAAAGGTGTATGATGGCTATTTTCATGGACATGGTGGAGGACTACGTTGAAGTTCTCATGGATGACTTCTCAATGGTTGGGGATTCTTTTGATGATTGTCTTGTGAATTTGGACAAAGTGTTCGCTAGCTGTGATTAACCCAACTTGGTACTCATCATTGTCTTCCTCATGATTGAGGAAGGTATTGTCCTTGGCCATAAAAGCTCAAGGAATGGAAGTGAAGTTTACAAGGCAAAGATTCAGGTGATTTCTAATCTTCCACCCCCAACTTCGGTGAAGGGTGTGCGGAGTTCCTAAGCCATGCGGGGTTTTACCGGCGCTTTATCAATGATTTCTCTAAAGTGGTGAACCCACTGTGCATGCTCCTTGAAAAAGATGCCAAGTTCAATTTCAATGATGATTATGTGAGAGCTTTTGAATTGTTAAAGCTCATGTGTACAACTACTCCCATCATCACCGCTCAAAATTGGAGTGTGCCTTTTGAACTTATGTGTGATGCAAGTGACGTAGTGGTGAGGGCTGATTTAGGGAAACATAGAAACAAGATTTTCCAATTGGTCTACTATGCTAGTAAGACCATGAATAGTTCCCAAGTTGACTATATCGTTATTGTATTTTAAATTGAGAATTTCCTCCCGTACTTGATGGGTACCAAAGTTATTATCCACACGGACTCTTTATTATCCAAAGTTACCATCGTCATCAAGCCTATATTACCCTTGGTGGGTACTCTTGTGGGATGAATTTGATATTGACATAAAAGATAGGAAAGGTAGTTACAACGAAGTGGCGGACCACTTGTGTCGTTTGGAGGAGGAGGGGAGGCCACATGATGGACTTGAAATAAATGACTCCTTCGCCGAAGAGAAACTTTTGGAAATTTCAATGAAAGATGTGCCATGGTTAGCGGACTTGGCAAATTGTCTTGTGCATGGAATCATTTCGGACAAGTTCTCTTCAAGCCAAATGAAGAAGCTCAAAAGGGATTATCAAGACTATTATTAAGAAGAACCATACCTTTTTCGGATTTGTACGGACTGGATAATTAGGAGGTGTGTACCGGAAGACGAGCAAGGTGATATTCTTGGGGCTTGTAACTCTTCGACATATGGTTGTCATCATGGTGCAGCAAGAACGGCAGCCAAAGTGCTTAGTTGTCGTTTCTATTGGTCTGCTCTTTACAAGAATGTTAGTGAGTTGGTGAAAAGATGTGATGAATGTCAACGGGCCGGTGGAATCTCAAGGAAAAAATGAAATGCCTCTCACAAACATTTTTGAGATTGATATCAATTCATTGTCTTTAAAGTGGTGTTCGACAAATCTTGTCCTCTTCCGGTGGAACTAGAGCACAAGGCAACATGGGCTCTAAAGAAGTTTAATCTTGATTGGGATGTAGCCGCTAACTTGAGGGGCACATATTTGAATAAATTGGATGAGTTTCGATACCATTCATATGCTAGTTCGTCCTTTTACAAAGAAAATATGAAATTTCTTCATGACAAATACATTTGGAACAAAGCGTTCAAGGTGGGAGATCTAGTATTATTGTTTAACTCAACATTGAGAATGTTTCCCGGGAAGGTAAAATCCAAATGGAGTGGTCCATTTGAAATTGTTGGTGTGACACCTTTTGGTGCATTAGACTTGAAGAACAAGAAAGATGAAGTATTCTGAGTCAATGGTCACCGGGTGAAGCACTACTTGGACAAGGTTGGAGATTGCCACATGGTGTCGATCATTTACTTCACTTGATGGAGCTTTGACAATACTTCTTGGTGCGACGTTAAATTAGGCACTTCTTAGGAGGCAACCCGTGTTCTTTTCCTTTTCTTTTGTAGTTAGATGTTATTTGTGTTCTCATGTGATTTGAAGTGTGCTACAGGGTTGAGTATGACTTGCAAGAAGGGTGAACTAAAAAATGGCCAAGTGTTGACTGCACAATTCTATGTGCCACAACAGGAGGACATTCACGGTCGCACATTTCACATACGGACCGCACAATTATGATCTTGCAAAAGTGTACAAATGCCAACTCTTTGAAGTTTGAGCCTGTCAGTGTGGGGCTAATCTGCGACCAGAAGAGGAAATATCCGGCCGCACCCAAAACTATATGGACCACACAGTAAGATCAGAGAATGCTGACCTATGTGATCGAGTGAGGACCGCACATAGAAATCTGCGGCCGCACTTGACCAATTTTCCCTCCTAACATTCTTAGTATAAATGAAAATCTTGAATTCATTTTACACTTTTCCCTTTCCTCAAAATCGTTGTTACTCTGCAAGTTTCCTGAGAGATTTTCACTAACCCCCTACACACCCACTTGTGCTTATACACCCAGTACACTCACTCTATCTGGTATGGTTCATTTCTTGTTAAATGTTTGTGTTAGTTTAATTTTTAAAATGTCAATTGCTTTTAGGCCATTTGTTATTAGAGTTCATCCATCTTCCCATGTGGGGTAGATCTGAATTGGGTAGTTGATAATACAGGCTATAATGGGTTGGGTTAATGAGATTTCATGTTTATACCATGTTGCCATGTCTATTTGTACAAGTAAATGCAAAATCTAAGTAGAAAAAGAATGCATGTGCATAATTTTTAAAATCTACGGCTGTACTTGAATTTGTTTCTTCCGCAGTTTAGGTGTTTTGCGCAACTTGGTGAAGCAAGTACATATGCGGCTACATTTTAATTTTGCGGACTGCAGAAATCTTAAAGGGGTCGCACTCAAAAACGTGCGGACGACATAGGTATTATGCGGCCGCAAAACTGCCTCTGCACTATCGTCAGAGAGGGGCTTCTGGGCCTTTGATATTTTTTGATAAATGTGTGGCTGCACTAGTAATTGTGTGGTATGCACTTCCTGTCTGCAGCCGCACATCAACAATTTGCGGACTCCAGATCCCAGTTCCAGCATCCTGTTATTTTTGTTGTAATTTCATTGTGTATGCAATGTTATCCCTTGCCTACATAAGTCTTGCATATGTTGAATGATTAGTTGCAACTAACAATTTTCTTTTCTTCGATACAAGCAATCATTCGATCGCCCCGTGGCGGTGCTACTACAAAAGGAAAAGGTGAATATTCTAGGGGTCGAGGTAGAGGTACCTTGCCCCTTGACCAGCCCAAAACTATTAGGAAGAACACCACAACAGGTAGATGAAGAGGTGCAGACCTCTCTGAGTCTTGTTCCTATGTCCCGTCTAGAGAAGCTTCGGAGGGAAACTCAGCCTATATTCAGGAGGAGCAGACATCAACACAGTTTAGGCAATTGGGCAGATTTCAGCTCATAGATGAGGCCTCCTCATTTCACAGCGTCAGAAAGTGCTAGCCAGACATCTGATGCAGTAGCTGCCCCAGACACAAATGCATAGACTCTATAGGTGATCCCCGATGATGTTAGAAGGGGAGATGGTACATCTATGGGTGTGGAGAGATTGATGAAAACGGGGATATGGGAATTTAGGTTCGTTAGCTTGGTAGCCTTCACTGACTTCCGTATGTGGTGGCTAGTATGATCCTTGACACTTGAGCAACAAATTCCCTTGAATGATTTGGATAAATACAACCCGATGGTTTTGAGGAACTTCAGAGAAAGAAAAAGTTGGATGTGGTTTACTGAGAGAGGTGAAGATGCCAAGGAGTACCTCGTAAGAGAGTTCTACGCAAATATTTCTCTCATCAAGAAGGGGACGAAGGTGACTAAAGTACGCAACCTCAAGACGAGGTTTGATCAGTACACGCTAAATGCCTACTTGGCGTTTGAGGACTTGGAGCTAAGGGAGTACCTATAGAAGTGTGCAATGAAAGAAGATCCAACCTTGGCTATCATAGATATTAGCACCACCATGGATCACTGATGGGGTTCCCATTTAGAGGAACACACTGAGCTTTGAGGTGAAGGGATGTCAGACCTTTGTTTGTAGCGGACTGGATCCGTGCTAGAATGAGACTCATCTTCATCTTCCTCGTGATGTTCTTCTGGCATCTATCATGGCCAGGTACCCAATTAGTGTGGGTACCGTGATGTCGGCCAATATTGCATTGGTAGCACAACATACCAACACGGCCTAACCTTATCCTAAGACTATCACAGAGTACCTCAGTGATGTAAAGTTAGATCCAAGATCATACAAGACCAAGGTGAAGCTGAAGAAGCCATTTGACTAGTATTTGTTGATGGATGAGACAAACCCAAAGAAGCGAGCTCAGCTTTCTACCACCACAGGCCAATCTGATGAGCCGAGAGTGGTAGTCACCGAGACAACTGACATTCCATCTACCTCGGTTGAGACCTCTTCTACTGCTACTACTATGCCTCCGCCACCACCCTCAAGTCTTACCACAACCCCTAGGGCAGACCCTACTATAGCTTTGAGGCCGGTTCCCATGCTTACAGCTCCATTATCCGCTCTAAGAGTCTTCAATACATTGACGAGTCTCAACAACTGGATGCAAATGACTACTTCAAAGCTGTCTAACATATATATTATTGTTGTAGTGTAGTCATCTATACAGGTACCACAGGTCTCCTATGATCTTGATGAGAAGTTGAAGAAGATTCTGGACAACCAGAAGATAATCATGGACACTATAGTATAGCACAAGTCAGTTATTGAGGAGATGGACAAAGAAGTGAAGAAGATGAGGAAGTCTCAGGCAAGCAAGAGATCGGTTCACAAGCTCAGGAAGGAGGTGACCAAACTTGTGATGGCTGGGGATCTACCCTTTGATATGTTACTTGACCCAGAACAATCCGCTCCAGATCCATATGCACCATATGTATAGGTTGCAGTAGTTGGCCAGTCTGATGAGCCATGCCTTACTACCGATACTGTTGAGGCAATTCGTGCGGTATTGCCACTCCCACCACTCCTAGATATGATGATGATGATAAGTTGGTTGACCTAGTGGGATATGGGGTGGAGTTTATTTTATTTGGAGAGGGATGGAGTTTATTTGATTTGACATATGATACATTTTGGATGCATATGGACTATAATAGTTTGATGATTCTGTTCCTTTTCTTATTTGTAGTTTATCTATCTTTAGTAGTTATTGTTAATTAGCTTCTTTAATTTTCCACTTTAGTTGTTGTTTTGTTAGTAGCATATTCTTATGTTTTCGTAAATAATAAGCCTTTGGTCTTCTTAATGCCATGATTCTTTCGAAATGTAGTTTTTGTGTGAAGCGGGTGATTCGTCCCGAGGATGGATGGCGTGGCAGCCTTCTTAAGGGAGTGAGTTAGTTTATATATGTTTATGTAATAATAATAGTAATAATAAAAGGCCTAATCAAGTCATTCTCGTAAAAAGAGTCATTCATGCTTCATTTGATACCAACACACATAACTATGTGCTTATGATTTGAAACATGGTTTTTGAAAGAAAATAGCTCTAGTTAGTGACTTTGAGACTCTTGAGTTGACTTTGGTAATCATTGAGTGGTTTATTGGACCATAGTGATGTTTAAGTTGATTGAGGTTATTGTAGTCTCTTGACTCTATCCTGGTTTGCGGTTTAGTTAAGTGAGGGGTGAGGTGAACTTTCGTTGCTAGTACAAGTACCCGCGCGAATGATCTGGAACTTTTCCCGAATGTATTTCAAGGCAAAATCCTGAGTTTTCTTTGTTTGGGAAATTATTGTAGGCTTTCCTTTGTCCGTTTGAGCTTTCTATTTCCAACCAATGTTGTTATCCCTAGTCAACCCCCTTTGAGCTTCTAGCTTTTCTGATTTGATAACAATGATATAAGCCTTTACCCATTTTGTCGTGATCTTCTCTTGGCACCCGGACCTTCCTTAACACTCCTTTGAAATAAGTGGAATAAGGCATAATGAGGGAGATTTTAGGAAATTGTAAAAGGTATCAAGGCACCAAAAAGACAAAACAAATGATTTCTATGAAAAGAGAAGGCTAGAAAAGGGAACGAACAAACAAAACAAAAAGAGAAAATGCAAGAAAGATAATAAAGGAAAGGTTGATGGATTCAAAAAGAGGTAATAATCCCTAACATGAGCATGGAGAGAGAAAAAGAATGAAATACACAAGAAAGAGTGATGTCAAGTCACTCTAGCCCCCAATAAAAAGAGAATGCCTCTAAGAATTGGTAATTGAGAGCCAAGAAATGAAAATATGGAGTGCTTAAGGAAAGGTGTAACCACTTAGCCATATGGTATCCTACCCCAATCCAAAATCCTTCATTACAACCCTAAATAAGTCCTACTTGATTTTGAACCGATTAAGCTTACATTAGTGGTGATGTACACCAGGGGCAAGCCTATGGTACTTGAAATCGCACTTGTGACATTCTGTTGTGAGAGAAGAGTAAACCTTTCATTGATCTAAAGATTGAGTGCTAACCTTTATAATGAACTTGGCAAATGGAAGGTAGAGGAAGAAAAGTTTGGATTCCACCATGATCTACATGATATAACAAGAGTCCTCGATGAGTAAAGTCAATTCTTGAAGCTTAAATGTCACATTAGAACTATAGGTACATGATATGTGAATGGTCAACGTGTTGACAATGCACGAGTATTGTGTGTAATTGTTGGTCCCAACTGAGTATGGATGGCTTACCATTGGCTCACTAAAATGACCTTTCACTCTAAGGAGGTGGGAACTAATCTATTTGCTAGAGGACAAGCAAAGACTTAAGTTTTGGGGAGTTAATAAGTGTGGATTTTGACAACTTTTTAGTAACTTCTTGCTTTAGTTTTAGTATGAAAGTGTTGATTTATATACCCAAAACTAATCAAAGTGTGCAAATTGCAGGAATGTTGGAGATTTGGACTCTAATGAAGAAATCCAACTCAAAAGGAGTGTTCCGGCTCACAAGGAAAGAAGCGGCACCACAGACCAGAAGTGAGGACCTCGGAATTCTCTCTACGACTGTAGATTTTATGTAGAATCCCAGAAGTGATTAAAGAGAAGTGCGGCCGCAGGACATGGTTGTACTGACAATAATTCAAAACGTTCGTAGAGTGCGCAAAATGACAAATAATGAAGCATTGCCAGAAGTGTAGACCACACATGATTTGTGCGGCCGTAGAAGCTGAAGTGCAACCACAGATCAAATTGTGCCATTGTAGAATCTCTCAGCCTACAGACTCAAGCAATATGCATACCCCAAATGGAATTGTGCGGCAGCAGAACCTCCCGAAGGGCATTTTTGTCAGTGAAGTTTGTGCCACTATAAATTGACGGGAATCACTTTTTAAGGTCATGTTTTGATGTTTTCCTAGCTATAGTTGTTGTAGTTTACCATTTTGGGTAATTTGTGATCCTCTTTGGACAAAACATCATAGTTTATAATTTCAATTTTATATTATGGCTTTAATTAGTGTTTCTTATTTGTTTTCTTCATGTTCTCGATTCTTACTAGGGCTGTGACCCAACTCTAGTGTGTAAACGTTATGGGTATTTAATTTAATACTTGTTTATGATTGGATGTTTGTTATTTATCCTTGTTCATTCTTTAGTTTTATAATTAATGGTTGTAAACATTGATTAATGCCTTTTTGACTTTCTCTTTACTTGAGAAAGAGGGACCTAGTCTAGGAAAACATGGCTAACAAGAAATTGGTCCTGTTAAGGATTTGACTAGACTAATTAAAGGGTTTGAATTAGAGATAGGGAAAACCGACTTCAGCTCATATCAACTATTTAGCTTGATACCCATTTGAGGTTGAGAAATCCAAATTGAGCAAAATCACTCTATGATCGGGAGGTATTGAGTGGGTAACTTAGAGTGGAGAGGTATGATACACCCCAATTACTAAAAGAAGTGTTAACATAATTAACCCATTAGGTGAACACCTACGCGAAGGATACATCCCTAGGCCTTTTTACCTATTTGAAAACAACCAAAAACAATTAGTTGATTTCTAGTTTCATTTCTCTAGTTGATCATTGCTAGTATATCTTATAAAAGTAATTAGCAAAACCAACTTGATTGGAAGTGTATTTAAGTTGTTTCGTCTCTACGCATCAAGTGTAGACTCTAACGCCCATTGTTAGCTCCCTGAGGTAATCTACCCTGACTCATAGTTGCGTACCTTTTTTCTAACGACCTCTTCCACTCATTATTGAGTGTGGATTGGGAGTGGATCATATATTGTGCTATACGTTTCTCCATGGTTATAGTCATGTACTTCGCGTGTTTGTTGTTATTGCGAACATGATTATTGAATTTAGAGCATCGTGGCATGAGGTATTCCATATGGACCAGTGTTCAGATTGGGTCATGGATCACATTAGAGTAGGTTGGAATACGATCCTTTTTATTATTTCATGTATATTGTTCCTCCTTTGTGTGACGGGTTCATAGAATTACGCCTTGTAGTGGTATTTATTGAGCTTGCGGGACGATTCTCATAATTGTTTTTCTTTCAATCATTGGGTTTATTTGTGTTGTTGCCTATTTTGTGCACGATTTACACTAAATGTAGATCAAGGCAGTGCTGGTGTGGCATATCGGTCAAGCAGCTTATGGTGGATGAGATGAGGTTATTGGACCTGGAATAAGTGCTACCTGATTTGATTACGGTATGTTGGGAAGAATAACATCACTAGCCAACTTAGAACTTGGCTATGGTTCTTATAGAGTGAGACAACTCGGAGTCTGAGCCTTTGTCATTCTATTCTCTCACATATGGTGAGGATACAAGTTGGACTTACTGATGACCCTTCCCCAAAGCCGGTGTTACTATAGGCTGGGGCAGGGGCCGATGAGGAACACGTGCTGTAGCTAGAGCACCTATCAGAGCAGCAATTGAGGGACAGGCACCAAAGGTGCCTATTGTTGCCTCCAGACTTCAGGAGACCTTAGCACAGTTCCTGAGCATGTTTGGTACATTGGCTCAGGCAGGGTTGATTCCGACTACACCAGCTACTTCTCAGACCAAGGGAGGAGCTCAAACTCCCACCGCCTGCACCTTAGAGCAACGGGCTCACATTGGTAAGGTTCCGGGTGTGGTACCGGTACAGCCAGGTTTTCTAGTTCATCCCGTGATTTGGGAAGTAACATCTGAGTAAGAATAACTTATAATTGTAAGGTTCAAGAAGTATTACCTTCCTACCTTCAGTGGTATGGCTTCAGAGGACGCACATGGTTTCCTAAAGAAGTGTTAGCGTTTTCTCCGCACTATGGGTATTGTGGATGAGTGGGGTGTTTTTTTACTACGTTCCAGCTTAAGGGAGAGGCATATCAGTGGTGGAGAACGTACGAGTTGGGTATCATGGCTGAGCGAACTTCACTCACATGGGATCGGTTTTCAGAGTTCTTCTTCAGGGAATATGTTCCTCAGACTCTTCGGGATGCCTAGCGCATGGAGTTTGAGTAGTTGCACCAGGCCACTATGATAGTGTCACAGTATGCCATCAAATTTAGTGATTTTTCTCGACATGTGCTTGCTTTGGCTTCTACAGTTAGAGAGCAAGTCTGCAGGTTCATTGAAGGGCTCAACCATGATATCCGATTTAGCATGGCTCGGGAGTTTGAGTCAGATGTTCCATTTCAGTAGGTGGTAGAGATTGTTAGCCGACTAGAGGGCATACAAGACTAGGAGGGAGAGGACATATGGGTTTAGGAGAGATAGGACATGGAGGCTAAGAGGCCTCGCAGACCGGGAGGATCTACTAGTCCCTATTTTGGAGGCAAGGCACGCCATGGTAGAGGTGTTGTGGGTCAGTCTATTCAGTTATCACTTCAGGCTTTGCGCGGTGCTTCAAATATCCATGGTCTCAGAGTGCCCGGGCCGGACAGTTTCCACAGCCACACCAGTGGAGAGGCTGCTTTGAGTGTGGAGATACCAGCCACATGGTGAGAGATTGTCCCAGACTCTGAACAGATGTGTCACAGTGGCGTATCCAAGCTATGCATTTTGCTTGAGTTGCTGATATCCCTACACCGCTAGCTTAGAGTACAGGTCAGGAGGGTAGAGGGAGCCCAAGAGGGGGGACTCGGTCGTTAATGTACTTTCTACAGTAGGGATGAGGCAGCTGTACTGGATGATGTCGTACAAGTATGGTTTTGATTTTTTATAGAGGAACATCATTCATATTCTGTTTTAGTTCTGCTTATCGGGGTGAGTCCTCCTATGTTGCTTCACATATTGGTGAGTTTCATGATTTGTTACTCTGCTTATGTGTTTACCCCTATTGGGAGATTCTATAGTGGTAGCCCGTGTCAATCGTTTTGTTTTATTCATTATTGAGAGCTATAAGACTAGGAATGACTTTCTATTACCTATTGTGGTAGGTTTTGATGTGATTTCTAGGTGGTTGGTTACCATTTGTTTAGTAGATGCTCTATCGGCGTGGGAGTTCAGCATGTATTGTGACCTTGCTAGCAGAAATTGAATTAGTGGAAGGTTTCAGTTGGTATGATGTGTAATGTAATTGTGATTCAGAGCTGAGGATGGGATCCTCGCATTTCCATGAGGTCTTTTATGTTTGGGTCGGGCTGCGTGTCGTGATGAAGCTATATTAGGATGAGATCCTTGTGAGTTATTCGTATACTTTGATTCTTCCACGTGGAATTAATTCGTAGTATGCTACTGATAGGGAGTTGTGCCTATCGGTCTTGTTTGATAGTTCTTTCATGTGTTCCCTCGTATATTCAGTCATATTCATGATGTGCTTATTGGGGTTTAGCTTGCGAGGTATGTGCCCAAGTGGTGTTATGTGTGACTTGTTTATTTGAGTGAATAATTATAGCATCTTCGGGCTTCTTGCATCCTTGTCAGTGTTGTGGAAGTTTGGAACAGGATTCTAGTTGATATGAGGTTAATTGTCAGTGCTGGGTTTGAGTATGGACGGCTATTATGATTATAAATGTTGTTATGGACATACATGTAGTGTGTTTAGTCATGTGTTTGTATCTGGTGAGTGTATACATAGGTTATTGCAGCTGGTTGAGGCTGATACCGTGTGTTGATATAGGAATCAAGTCTTGTGGAAACAACCGGATGTTGAGAAATTTTGTTCTAAAGCCTATTAGTATTGGTGGAAGGAAAAACCTTCAGTTGAGGTGGTGTTATTGGGCTTGCGTAGATTTGGGGTGACGTGGGGTCACCCGCGGGTATATGTATGGTTTGTTTACTCAGTGATTGATTACTTCGGAATGATGCTTGGCATGGTCGAGGACGAACGTTTGTTTAAGAGGGGGAGAAGGTAACAACCTGACCGGTCGTTTTTAGAATTAGCATCTCGTTCGCTGGCTTAAGGTCTCGAGCAACTTCGTATTATGTATTATGACTAGTGTGTGTGGTGAAGTTCGGATTTCTAATGATTCAGGATCAGTTTGGAAGAAGGATTCTTGTTTTAGAAGCTTAAACGATAAGAGTTGACCAGAGTTTGAATTTTGTATAGACGACTCTGAAATGGTATTTTGATGATTCCAATAGCTTTGTATGGTGATTTTGGACTTAGGCGTGCGTACGGATTTGGATTTGGAGGGCCGTAGGATAATGTGAAGCATTTTGGCGAAAATTGAAAAGTTAAGAGGTTTGACCGAGAGTTGACTTTGTTGATATGGGGCTCGGATTGCGATTCAGAGAGTTGGATTAGCTTCGTTATGTCATTTGAGACTTGCATGCAAAATTTGACGTCATTCCGGGTTGATTTGATATGTTTCGGCTCTAGTAGTAGAAGTTGAAAGTTCATAAGTTTATTAAGTTCGATTTGAGGTTAGATTCGTATTTCTGATATTGTTTGATGTGATATGAGGCCTCGAGAAGGCCCATGTTATGTGTTGGGACTTATTGGTATGTTCGGACGGGGTCCCGAGGGGCTTAGGTGCGTTGGAGATAGGTTTGGGATGTGTTGCGCTTGTTTTTTATGTTTCGACGTCGTTTGTTCAAGCATAAATTCTACCACATTAAGAAAATGACCTCCAATTGCTATTTTAATTGAAACATTAGATCTGTATCGTAATTACGGAACCATAGCAAAACAATTGTTGAATTTGGACATCGTATAAGCAAGTTATGGTCATTTTAGTGTCGGAGAAGTGAGTCGGTGCTGGTGCTTCATAGATGCGAAGTTGGGTCTGCATCTGCGACCCCGCAGGTGCGAAAAATGGTCCACAAATGCAGAAATTATAGCTGGAAGACCGCAGGTGCAGAGTTTTGGGCGCGGAAGCGAAATTCCCCGTGCATTAAAAAAATCTGACTGCGTTTATTTAGAATTTTGAGCATATCTTGAGTTCTAGAGCTCCGATTGAGGCGATTTTTGTGGCGTTCTTCTAATATTTTAATATGATTACAGAAGTGTTTTGTATTAATCCATGTTTTGATTAGAGAATTGGGAGTTTTTATCAAAAAAATTTTCTGAAGAGAATAATTGGGTTTTGAACATCGATGCGGAGTCGGAAGTGGATAAAATTAGTATGGTTGGACTCGTAATTGAATGGGTGTTCGTATTTTATGAATTTTGTCAGGTTCCGAGGTGTGGGACCGGGTCTAATTGTTTAGTTGACTTTTTAGTTTTTTTGAAAGATTGAAGCTTTATTATCCGAAATCGTTTCTTATGAGTTTTGTTTATGATTTGAAGTTTTTTTGGCTAGATTTGAGCCATCCAGAGGTTGTTCCACCCGAGAAGGATATCTTAGAGTAACGGTCTAGCTTTTTTGAGGTAAGTATTTTGCCT
The DNA here is from genome assembly GCA_000715115.1 of Nicotiana otophora. Lineage (NCBI taxonomy): Eukaryota > Viridiplantae > Streptophyta > Magnoliopsida > Solanales > Solanaceae > Nicotiana > Nicotiana otophora. The sequence continues at coordinate 40,278 of AWOL01S0016636.1, read as the reverse complement.
AACTTTGTGTGGTGGAAACTACCCCTTAGGATTTGAGTTATTTGTGCTAATTGTGTCATGTGAAGGCCGTGTACGCGAGGTGACGAGTACGTACTCGGTTTTATTTGTGAAAATTTGACCTTTTAGTGCTATAGGTTCTTATGTTCATTAGATGTGAAGTTGTTTTAGCATGTTAAATCCCCCATTTACTAAATCTACCCTTACGCGTCTTATTTGGAATTACTTGATTAATGTTTTACCATTGTTGCCAATTAAATGCTTATGTGCCTTAATGGAAGATATTGCCTCTTTATTTCTATGCTCTCTTTTCTGTAATTGCTTATCCTTAATTAAAGTTGTTATTATCCTTTCCGTAATTGCTTATCCTAAATGGAAGTTATTATTATTCTTTCTGTAATTGCTTATCCTTAGTTGAAGTCATTATTTTCTTTTTCGTAATTATTTATCCTTAATTGAATTTATTATTATCTTTTCCGTAATTGCTCAACCTTAATTGAGGTTTTGTTATTCCATTCATTGTTGACTTATCCTTATTTAGAATCCTTGATTCATGCTATCTTTCTTACTGTCGAGTTGTAGTTATATGGAAATCATAGTTGCACGCGATCTCTCCCCTTGTTGAGCTATTTTTGTTAAAACCATTATTCTCTGTTGTCTCTTTCGTTATGAGCTCGTTCGTCCGTTTCTTTGTGTTCTGAAGTTCTTGAGTTGTTTTACTTGTCGTATTCCCGTGTTATTGTGGTTTTTGTTACTGTTGTACTGTGTATTATTGAGCCGAGGGCTATGTGTGGTTGTGGTATTGAAATTATGTTGATGAAATGCTGTGGCATATATGCACATGTTGTAAAGTTATTTTATTATGTTGTTATGTTTTGGAACATGTGGTATTGTTGAGAGGATTACCGGGGTGTTCGCACATGAGTTGTCCATACTATTGTTACTATTGGTATTTGGACATGTGGCGTGACAAGGCGGGCTATATATGTGGGTTTGCGCATGTAGCGAGACAAGGTGAGAATATTATTATGTGCTTGCGGTGAGACAGTGTGGGCATTTACTTTATTATTGCGCACGTGGCGAGCCAAGGTGGGCTATGTCAGGGAATGATTTGTGATCACTTCTGATGGCCTGGGGACATTGTTATTGTTTTTATTTGTGTAGTGGTGTGCATACCCAGTGTGAGTTAGACCGTGTACATTTTGTGATGATCATTTCTTATGTGCCATTCACTGTCTCTACTCTTGTTTGTTTACTTGAGTTGTGGTAGAACACTTATACAACCATACACGTAAATAAACCACCAACATCAATTTAAGAAGATGAATCCTGTTGTTATTGACCATTTACATGTACTCCCGTGTACTTGCCTTCTGTGTGAGAGTAATCATGTTGGCACCTGAGTTGTCCGTGCAGTCTGATGGTAGGCTATAATCTCGTATTTTAGTCACTTCTCGCACTCTAATTTAATGCACTTCAATTGGGTTTGAGCTTTAATCGCTAGTGTTTTGCACTAATTGTGTGTTTTATGCCTAGTAGGAGTGATTCCAAGCTATATAGATATTATGGAATGAAATCGAGCTATTTGAGCTTTGAAGTCTGAGTAAAAGCCCAAGGGATTAAGCCGGGATCGCGTTCGGGGGTCGAGAACCACATCCGAATTTAAAAACACAAGGTAAAAGATTCACTCTGACAAAAACACACAACCGCAGCTCATGGGGTGGCGTGTGGGGCGTCGCGGCTGCCCAAATTCTGCTCCAGTCAATTTTGCACTCTCTCTGATTAATCCCACTACAGGCCCGACTGGCGCGTTGCCCCATGCGGCGTGCCTGTACAATATTTACATAGCTGGAATCTTATTTCGCGCAGCAAAAGCTGTTTTTGTATGGGCACGACCCTACTAAGTATAAATACAAGTAAAAATGTTATTTTTAGGACATTTGACATCTCTTAGACCTAAGGAAGCCAAGGAGGAGGTGGAGAAGCAAAAGCACAAGGATTTCATCACTCAATCCTTACTCAAGACAAGAGTTTGGATCGTTTTATGTTTCTTTGATTTAAACATTGTTGTGATAAATTGCTCCATATTTATTTAGTAGTTCTTGTTAGGGTTTGATGGATTTGGTGTATTAATACTTGTTTGTGGATATTAACTCTAGTTTTTATGTATAGCATCGTTTTGGATGTTTTAATCGTTGCATCTATATTCACTTGTTCATGTATAGCATCCATATTCTTGCATTCTATCTTGTTGGTTGAATTCATTAATTCTTCTTAGTAATCGAAAGAGGCTAAGTGAATTTTTGATTAAACCTAGTTAGGAGGATAATCGAGAGAGGTTCTCCTAAAGACTAATCCACTACTATCTCGGGCATATTTTCACTGATCTTAAATTAGTTTATCTTGTGAGGTTGAGACTTAATCGAGAGACGAGTTTCTACTAAACAATTGAATTAATTAACTAGTGAATTCGAGAGACTCACTTGAACATTAGAAGTGAATTATCTAGAGTTAAATGCCAACATTTTTCTTGCACCTATCCTATCAACCCTATCTTTTCCCAATTGATACCCTTTGTTGCTCACTACTTACGTCGATTCACTAGCCAAAAGTTTAGATTCTTATTTAACTTTAGTTTTAATTACAAAAATCTCAATTGTTGATCATCTTGGATAGCAATTTAACTATAAACTACAAAAATACTATTTAACTCCAATCCTTATGGATACGATATTATATTTTCCTATATTCATTTATCGAGCATATTTAAGTGTGTGTTTTGCGCTCGTCAAATTTTGACGTCGTTGTCGGGGATTGGCAATCAATAGTGTTGGAAATAGTTTGTAGTGCTAATTCAACAATTTTTCTTTTTCTTTTATTTTTCTCTTTTTACGGCTGGTGTTCTTTGACTATGCGCAGGATACATGTTAGATTGGTGCATGACTCGATCGTCTAGGAAAGAAGTGCAACCATACGAGCCAGAAATAGAGAGACAAGAGCGACAATTGAGGAAGGAAATTAATCTCCCTAAGAATATAGAGAAGGTTGGGAAATCCTCAACCAAAGAAAACATGGCCGGAGATAATGATAATATAGATTTGGCTGCGATGGAGGCAGCCCAACGAAGAGAAAAAGCTGCAAGGGATGCTAAAGAAGCAACTATTAGAGATACAGAAATTTCATATAAAGAAGAGAGGAATCAGAGAATGGAACAGAATCATCCCTTGGGTGCAGACCAAATCAGAAACATAGCTCCCGACCAAGTGTTATCAAGTGTCTGACCACCCCCAGTTGCAGCTAATAATTTCGAGTTGGGGCAAGGGTTACTTCAAACCATTCACAATTGTTGTGTCTTCAGAGGAAAGCAGAACGAAGATCCAAACAATCATCTAATGGACATCAAGGAGATCATGAACACCTTTTAATATAATGGTGTGTCACAAGATACAGTTTACCTAAGGGCATTCCCCTTCACTCTCAAAGATTATGCAAATCATTGGCTTCGAAGCTTGCCCTTGGGATCAATTAGAATATAGGAGGATATGACCAAAACATTTCTTGCTAAATATTTCTCATTAGCTAAGACGGGTAACTTTAGAAGAGAAATCCATAACTTCTGCCAGAACGAGACTGAAACTGTGTTTGAAGCTTGGGAGAGGTTTAAGGAGATTGTGCGAAAGTGTCAACATAGCAGAGTTGAACTCTCGATGCAACTCCAGGACTTTTGGGATGGATTGACACCAACCTCATGAGAACATTGAGCAATGCAGCTGGAGGTTCGTTAATGAAAAAAGACTCCAGAGGAGATAGTCACAATTCTAGATGAGTTATCTGAAGATGCAAATCAGTGGCCCTCAGAGATTTCTGAAAGAAGAAGATCAACTGGTGTTCACCAGGTTGATACTAACATATCTGTGAAGGTACAACTTGATGCCATGGCCAATGAAATAACGAATATGACCTTAGCCTCGATACATAACGAGCCTCATGCAGCATGTGATATATGTCTAAGAGGACACCCTACTCATGAGTGTCAAGCTTCAATGGAGGAAGTGAATATTGTGGGTAATTATAATTTCAATGCAATGGGTCAGAAGCACCCCGATATTCCATGGAGTTAACCTGGGGATACAACAAATACATGGCAACAAAAAAACTCCGCATTTCAGGAGAGGCCGTAGTTTCAGTCTCAACAACCAATTTAGACTGGGTTAGAAGATTTGATGAAGTATTTCATTATCAAGACAGATAGAGATTAGATGCTCATGTTGCAACTATTAAAGAACTTGGAACAGATTTGCCTAACTTGGAGAGACAAGTGCGACAAATTGCAAATATATTATCTAAAAGAATCCTAGGTACTCTGCCAGCTGATACTGAAAAGAATTCCAATGAAACGATAAATGTTGTGACCTTGAGAAGAACGCAAGTATTGAAAGATCCCACTCCAGTACAAAAAGAGGTGATACCTGAAAAAGAAAGTAGGGAGGAGCTGACAATTGAAGATGGTAAGAAGAAGAAAGGTAAGAAGGGAGTAGAGAAAAAGAAGAAGGATAAAACTTCAAGAAGGGAGGACTTTAATGAAGAGACCAAGAACATGCGTGCTCTACCTTTTCCCTATAAGCTTTGTAGAGAAAAGTTGGACAAGTAATTTGAGAGAGTTTTAGATATGCTGAGACAGATTAGTGTAAACCTGCCATTCACCGAAGTTCTCTCACAAATGCAAGCATATGCAACGATCTTGAAGGAGATCCTTACAAAGAAGAGGAAGATATAAGAGACATCGGTAGTCAAGCTCGCAAAGAACTGCAGTGCAATCTTGCAAAACAAACTCCCACAGAAGTGTAGAGATCCAGGGAGTTTTACTATACCTTGCTCTTTACGCACTCTTAACTTTGATAAATATTTATGTGATTTTGGTGCCTCAATGAATCTAATGCCTTTGTCCATTTATAGGAAACTAGAGAATGAGATTGGACAGGTAAGGTCTGCACCAATATCATTGTAGGTGGCAGATTAAAAACAGATAACATCCGAGGGGATAGTTGAAAATGTCTTAGTGTGGGTGGATAAGTTTGTATTTTTAGTAGACTTTATAGTGGTGAAGATGGAGGATAATAAGGAGATACCCCTCATCCTAGGAAGACCATTATTAGCAATATGTAGAGAAATATTAGTTATACATGAGAAAAAGCTCATGCTTAGAGTGGGGGGAGAGACTGTAACCTTCAAGATGGATGTAGAAAAGGGGGTGAAAAAGGAGAAGCCAGCTGCAATTATTGAGTGGAAGGTAAAGGGTGTGAAACAGAAGGCTGCATTGAGTGAAAAGGATAAGTATGAGGTGTACCCCAAGAAGGCTAAAAAGAAGTTGTCTGTATGGATGTGTGCACTAGTTCGGGCACGTGGAATGGATCCCGACTTTGATTCAGACCCTGACTAGATATCCAGGGAAGTTTCCTCTCCCTTATGCTTTTTAATTGTGTTCCATGGGGACATGCCACAACTTAAAGTGTGGGGTGGGGGATATATGTATTATGTATGTATATTAGTCTTAGTTTTTGCTTTAGTTAGTTTGATTGTGTTTGCTTTTGTTAGTTTGAGTAGTAGAAACAAATTGTAAATAACATAAATATTTTAAAATTGTTAATTTTTCCCGACGATAGATATCATTCGACAGGTTTCCTGAGGTATTAAAGTCGAAAGAAAAAGACAAAAACAAAAGTTTTTGATAGGTAGTGTATCAATTCCCCCTTGGTTTTTCTTTGTGCCGCGATTCTTTTCCAAGGGTTTGGTTTGAATCGGGTGTAGTTAGGTTTTATTTTGTAGAAGTAGGAAACCTTGTGTTATGATTTGAAATGAAATAAATATTTCTTGACTTTATTATGACTTGAGTGTCTTAACTTTACTTAACTGCTTTGACTAGAGTGCCTTGATAATCCAATCTTGAGTGAGTTATTTGCCATGTGTGTGTGAGGTTTTGTGTTATTATATGCATTGCATGTGATGTCTAGAACTCACCACGTGTGTTTGCAAAACGAAATAGTATTTTTGTTCAATCTTGGAAGTGATATAGGTATTTCTTTGTTGAGCCAGTTATATGCTTTTACCCACCTAATTGTTATGTATCTTAGTTAACCCCTTTGAGCTTGTAATCTTGTTTCTTTGGCAACAACATTAGAAGCTTTACTCATTTGTTTGAATTGACCATCTATTTAAACCTTGTACCTCTCGTGAGCACTTGAAATTGTTATGAACTTTGTAAAAGTTGAAGTGTGGGGTGGCTGGTTTGCTTATGAGTGGAACTAATGAAATAAGGAGAAAGGTGCACTGTTTTGAAAACGTAAGAGCCACTTGAATTGAAAAAAGAAAGAAACAATAGTGGTATTGTTGTGAAAAACATTCATTGGTAAGTGGTAACTCTTGATGTAATTGTGCTTAAATAATTTGGGAGTTGATGTATATTGATGTGAAGGTGGTGTTTTGGTTTGAGATAAGTGTGGGTTTTTGAATGTTACAGTACATGTATTAAAGTCCTTAGGGAGGTTTAGTCACTTTTATATCTAAATGTATCCTACCCGTCCAACAGCCTACATTACAACCAATTAAAGTCCTACTTTATCCTTGACTGAATGAACTCGATTATTAGAGTAGTACACTACGGGCAAGCTTATGGCTCATCTTTTGTGGCATATGAATGTTTTTTCTGAGAGTGAGAAAATTCTTCCTATCTTGAGTTCCTAATTATTCTTAAATTTTATTATGATGCCATTAAGGGTGCTTGTAAGCTAAGGGAAGATTTGGTTCGAGTTTTTTCTGATTATTTAAGGTATGTATAACACTCTATTTCTTGGTCTTAAGCTTATATATGCGTTGGTTACGTTATTTGGATGAAGAATTACAAGATAGAACTTGAAGTTGTATAAGAAGTTGTTGTCTCTTATTGGACTATTTTGGAGTTGTGTATATGACTTCATATGGCTGGAAATCACGGGGAATGGCTTGGTTATAATGTTCGTATTCTTGTTATGCTGGTAAATATTTTTAGTATGTTGATGATGTTTTAAATAGGAATAAGCAACCATACAATACCTAGAAGTTGTCCATATTGTTGTAATATGTTATTGGGTTGCTTGATGTTACTTTTATGATGGATATAAGGTTGCAATATCATGCCAATATATGTTTTTATATTCTGGATTGTTTGAAGGTGTATTAAGTATAGGGGAGAAGGTAAAGAGAGTTGGGGTTTGGTTCCAATCCAAGCTTACCACTCGTCGTTATATACGCGTATATACGCGTATAAGAGTTGGGGCCTGTACATTGACCCATGACTAGATGGCGTTATATACGCGTATATTATATGTATATGTGGTATGGGGAAAGGTGACAAAGTTATATATGCACTAGCTACCTGATCAACTTGCATACGTTTATAATATTTCCCATTGAGGCCGAGATGATATGATGGGATGCCCTCGGAGGCATGATGTTGTCATGTACGCATATACCTATGCATGATATGACATTTATACCCATATACATGAAACTATGAAGATTTCATGAGTACTGAGCTATTCAGGCTTACAAATTGAGTCAATTACTACATGTTTCTTTCACGTCTTTTATATACTTCTTTTCATACCTTACATACTCAGTATTTTATTAGTACTGAAGTCCCTTTGGCCTGGGAACACTGCATTTCATTCCCGTAAGTCCCGATAGATAGGTTGACAGTCCTCCTAGTAGGTTATCTGCTTAGTAGAAGGTGTTGGTGCACTCCACTTCCTCCGAAATGTCCTATTTGGTCAGTATGCTCTAGGCATCTATTGATTGGTATGGCGGACCCCTATCTCGACCATTATGATTTTTATGTACTCTTAGAGGCTTGTAGACAAATGTCATGTATATGGGTACTTTTATGGCCTTGTCGGCCTATGTTTGACTGTAAAAATGATCATGTCGGCCTTATAGGCCCTTATGTCACATGTATAAATTTTTATATCATGCTGGATCGTCCTATGTCGAGTATTCCTTTACATTTTATTTTGGTTATCTCATGATGGTCCTTCAACCCTATTTACCCATGATGGTGTGATAAGAAATATACATTACGTTGGTAGGTAGATGTTATTGTAGGTGAACTCTGCAAGCAGTAGAAACTGATCACATGAACCCCCAAAATCCATAACATAAGCACATAACATATCCTCCAAGATCAGAATGGTGCGCTCGGACTACCCGTCTGTCTGGGGTTTGCAATGTTCTACTCAACTCAACTTGTGTGCCTAACTCACGCTACACAACTCTCCAAAATTATAATGTGAAGACCATGCCTCGATTGGAGATAATGAACACCGGTGCACAATGGAGACGAATAATCTCACAGATATAGATCTGAGCCAGTTGCTTTGAAGAATAGGTAGGCACAACCGGAATGATGTGTGCAGACTTGGTCAGTCTATCCACAATAACCCACACTGCGTCAAATTTCTTCAAAGTCTGTGGGATGGTAATATGATCCCACTTCCACTCTAGAATATCAAGTCTTTGAAGCAAATCGTTCGACCTCTTATGCTCGTATTTCATCTGCTGACAACTCAAACATCGAGCCACATACTCTACTATATCTTTCTTCATTCTTCTCCACTAATAGTGCTGCCTCAAATCCTGATACATCTTGGTGACACCTGGATGAATAGAATACCGTGAAGTGTGAGCCTCCTCAAAGATAGACTCATGAAACCCATCCAGATTGGGCACACATATCCGACCCTACATCCGCAACACCCCATTATCTGTAATAGAAACCTACTTGGCATCGCCATACTCTATTGTGTCTTTAAGGGCAAGCAAATAGGGGTCGTCATACTGACGCACTCTAATGCGCTCATACAGAGAAGACCGAGAAACCATGCATGCAAGTGTCACGCCCCAAACTCAGGTTGCGCGACCGGCGCTCAATCGAGATAACCCAACCAAGTAAGCTTGTACATTACCTTCTACCCAAACTTATTCAAGAATAACAGTAAAATCCAATTCATTAATTAAGCGGTGAGGAGGATCAAGTAAACAACAGCTCAAACTCGTTATCAGTAGTTACATCATTTAAAAGTTTCAAAATACATATTCTTTCATAGTTTGATGTGGAACATGTGATACAATTACAACACTACCAATTTGAGTTTCCCCATGTAAGCATACCACCCTCGCTATGTCTATAGAGCCACTATGAGATACACAAGAGTACAATGATAGTGCTGACAACAAGGCTCCAGCTATATCTCAAATTATGGTGATAAAATGAAAAAATGATACATGACCCCGAGTGAAGTGGGGCTCACAAAATCAGCTGGGAAAATAGTGTAGTGCTATCGATGATCGGTATCGCATGTTATGGAACCACCTGCATCCATTAAAGATACAGCGCCCCAGGCAAAAGGGACGTTAGTACTGTTTAATAGTACTAGTATATATGACTATGCACTCTCTCAAAGAAACAGCAGTAATGCAAGTAAGGATAGTCATAATATCAGTTAAATCCTTAAACAATTACCAAATATCAAATTAGAGATAAGATAAGTTTTAAATAAATTTCCAAAATTTAAGTTGGGAAATATTTGGTACCGGTATACCACTATTCACAGTTTCAATTATGATTTCCAACACAGTCACCACCATGTGTGCGGCATGGCGTCCAATCATGACTCGATCGTCTAGGACGTCTCATGCGAGACATCAACCAAATGACAATTGCAATTATAATTGTAACACAGTCACCGTCATTTGTGCAGCATGGCGTCCGATCACGACCCGATCGGCTAGGACGTCTCATGCTATAAATCAACCAAATCACAATTTCAATTACAATTCTAACACAGTCACCGTCATTTGTGCAGCATGGCGTCCGATCACGACCCGATCGGCTAGCACGTCTCATGCTATAAATCAACCAAATCACAATTTCAATTACAATTCTAACATAGTCACCGTCATTTGTGCAGCATGGCATCCGATCACGACCTGTTTGGGTAGGTCATCTCATGTGAGACATCACCCTTTTATATCAATCATCCTGTTTCATATTTCTTGCACATCTCTTCATTTCATTGGCACTAATGGTCACAATTGTATTATTTCTCTTGGCACATTTGTCGTGTTTCATATTTCACATTTCATATTTGACATTTCGCATTATGTGATGCATATTTCATGTTTCGTATTTCATGCACACCTTTTTACTTTCAACCATCATCGTGGACTTTCCAACAACAAGGCATTTTTATTCAAAACATCTAAGCACACATTTGAGCAAATAGGAGTTTTAGGCACATTACGATTTCTTACACAAGCTTTCATTAGCTTTTCTATTAAACGCAGCTTGAGGTCAAGGCATTTAGATATGCATGCCATACTTGGAACACATTCTCAAATAGTAGTACAACATAACAAGAGCATTTAAATTGCATATTAATCACGGATGTCTTTTGACACCAACCTATCCGGGTAATCAATTCCCAATATGCAACTCGGGACTTACGGCACATTACGATTTCTTACACAAGCTTTCATTAGCTTTTCTTTTAAACACAGCTTGAGGTCAAGGAATTTAGATATGCATGCCCTACTTTGAACACATTTTCAAATAGTAGTACAACATAACAAGAGCATTTGAATTACATATTGATCACAGATGTCTTTTGACACCAACCTATCTGGGTAATCAATTCATAATAAGCAACTCGGGACTTACATGGATATTGTGGGGTTAACTTTTAAGAGAAGAGTTTAGCCAACATACCTTACTTGAGATTCCTTAACTCTAAATGTTCCGAAAATCTTAACAACGTCAATCTATTTTAGAAAAGTAGCAAATTGAACCAAAATTAGGAAGATGATTATGGTTCTAGCTCATTTGAGCATTTTATCAAGCACTAGGTGTACCGGCTGAAGACAGAGAAAAAGACTGGGATGGCCCTGATGACCCTCCCCTAAATGTTGACCTACCACCACCAAATGAATTCCCAAAGTTTCCCACGGACCGAGCCTTACTGCTACCCTATCGCTCAATTTTGTTCTTCAACTTACAGTTCTCTGTAGCTTGAGCAAATTCTACCATCTTTCCATAGTTTATGTCAAAATTCAAGGCAGTTGCAGCGGCCTCATTAATAGCCAAAGGGCTAAGGCCCTGCACAAACTGAAACAGTCTAGCTTCCATAGTGGGCAACATGTGAATAGAATACTTGGCCAGACGCGCAAACTACATATGGTACTCACACACACTCTTGCTACCCTATTTTAGGTTCTCCAACTCCGCAACATGGGCTGCCTTAGTCTCAGCAGGCATAAAATGATCCATGAAAGCGTTGGCAAACTTACTCCACCTCATTGAAGGGCTTCTCTCCTCATGTGAGTCCTCCCACATCTCAAACCAAGAATAGGCCACCCCCTTCAGGCGTTAGGAAACCAACTCCACTCCCTCTTTCTTAGTAGCATGCATAACCCTGAGGGTCTTGTGCATCTCATCGATGAAATCCTGGGGATCCTCCTCGGGATCAGTACCTATGAATACTGGAGGATCTAACTGAAGAAACCTATTAACCCTGGAACTAATAGAGTCTGCTTGTTGACTAGAAGAAGTGGGGGCAACATTCGACATCTGGGCCTGGGAAGCCACTATCTGAGCCAACATCAGTATGGCTCCCCTAAGATCCCAATCAGAAAGACCGGAACCAGAAGCTGGGGCTGGAGGTGGAACTGGAATATCAAGTGGAGGATTCATTGCACCCTCGTCAGGTGTAGGAACTGGTGCACCCGGAGCGGGAATAATACAACTAGGCGGTGTAGTAATCAGGGGAATATCCTCACCCCTCAAGTGTTCACCCGCATCATCAATGATAGAATCAACTGCCACTCCTGGGGTAACATCAACTCCTTGGACAATTCTTGCCTGCTTCTTATGCGCTATTTAATGAAAGTTAGAGCAATGCAAGAGTTAAAGGAGGAACAATCGTACAAATAGCTTTATCGCATGAGCAAGAACATCTAAGAAAGGTATTATTCCTAAATGTCCAAGCAACCTCCTAATTATAGATGTGGTCGACAACACACAGATAAGAAGGACTCTACTAGACATGGCTCTGAGACATCCTAGGACACTTTAAAACCTTAGGATCTAATACAACGTTTGTCACACCCCAAACTTGGGGAGCGCGGCCGGCGCTCAACCGAGTGAACCCGGTCAAGAAAGCCTGTTGAATAATTTCTACCCAAACTCGCCCATGTTTTAAAAAGAACACATATCTTTGTTAATTAACCAATAAGGAGATCATGTACACAATACCAAATTCATTACCATTAGTTAATTCATTTAATAAGTATTAAAATGCACACATGCTCATGGTTTGAATTGAAACAAGTGATCAAAACACAACATAATTTGTTTGACTTTCCCAGCACCCATATACACCAACACTATGTCTACGGAGCCTCTAATAAATACAAAGAGTACAATGATAGTGCCAGCAACAAGGCTCTGGCAATACCTCAAAACATAATGATATAATGAACAAAAGATACATGACCCCGAGTGAAGTGGGGCTCACCATATCAGCTGGGAAGAGTGTGTGTCACTATCACTGATCAATGCAGCCTGTTGTGCAACCACCTGCATCCATGAAAGATGCAACACCCCCAGAAAAAGGGTGTTAGTACTGTCATATAGTACTAGTATATATGACTAAACACCCTCTCATAAGAACGAACAATAATGCAAGTTAGAACCTCAAGCAGTTACCAAATATTAAATTAGGAATGAGATAAATTTTCAAGTAGATTTCCACATTTTAAGTTGGGAGACCTTTAGTACCGATATACCAGTGTTCACAATTATCAGTAAAATTTCCAATATAGTCACCACCATGTGTGCGGCATGGCGTCCGATCACGACCCGATCAGCTAGGCCGTCTCATGTGAGACATCATCCTTTTCTATCAATCATCTCATTTCATATTTCTTGCACATCTCTTCATGTTTTTGGCACTAGTGGTCATAATTGTATTATTTTTCTTGGCACGTTGGTCGTGTTTCATATATCACATTGTGCATTACGTATTTCATATTTCATGCACACCTTTGCACTTTCTACCATCATCATGGACTTTCCAACAACATGGCCTTTCTATTCAAGACATTTAAGCATACATATAAGCAAATAGGATTCTTAGGCGCATTAGGGTTGCTTACACAATTTTCATTAGCTTTCACTTGAAACACAACTTGAAGTCAAGGCATTTAGATATGCAAGCCATACTTTGAACACATTCTCAAATATGTACAACATAACAAGAGCATTGAATTACATATTGATCACAGATGTCTTTTGATACCAGCTAATCCGGGTAATCGATTCACAATAAGCAACTCGGGACTTACATGGATATTGTGGGGTTCAATTTTAAGAGAAGAGTTTAGCCAACATACCTCACTTGAGCTTCTTTAGACTCTAAAATCTTCTGGAATTCTTAGCAACTTTGATCTATTTTAGAAATGTAACAAATTGAACAAAAATTAGGAAGATGATGGTGGTTCTAGTTCATTCGAGCATTTTAGAAAACACTAGGTGCATATTAAGGTTTCAAGATCCTTTTATGGAGGATTCCATCTTCCCACAGCCCATGCTTTGCCATGTTTAGGTCAACAATCTCCCTACATCCCTTGATAACATATGCATGCAAAGTAAACAACTCCCATACCCATGAATTATCATACTAATTGCCCATTTCTAGTTAAATTTCTAAATTAAGGGTTAGGGTGTAAAATCTTACCTCTAGGATGAAGACCTAGTGTGCTTTCCTTATTAATCTTCCATGATTTGAGTAAGAATTGGTGGATGAAGCATAGGAACTCCTTTTATCACTTTATGACACACTCTCTCTCTAGGAATATATGTTTTTCCCCTTTAAAATGATCGCCAAGGGTGTTTTATTAGAATGGGGTCGGGTTCAAAAATTAGAAAAATAGGAGCCTTCACATAGCTCTGCGGTCGCATATGTGACCGCATAATGCTTTTGCGGTCCGCAAAATGCCCCTCCGAAATGGGGCACCACTGCCTGGGTATGCGGCCGTTTTGCGGCCCGCAGACCCATTATGCGGTCGTATAATATGGCGCAGAACTTCCCCCCAAAAAATCTCCATGCTGGTTCTGCGATCGATGTACAACCCACGAAATCATTTTTGGTAGCATAATTGGCCGCGAAATGACAACCAAAGGTTGCCCAGTTGATTGCCTCACTTTGTGGCCATTTTGCGGCCCGCAGAGTGATTCTGCAGTCGCATACTAGGCCGCAGAAATGCCTTTTTATGCAAAGCATTTTCCTTCAACTCCCCAACGTACTATTCAACCCAAAAAGACTGTACCGCGGCTATCATTAACACATACACCTACCTCGTCACAACAAAACCCTAGGTTTTAGGTAAAATATTACGAGGCCGTACAAATATAATGGTTTATGGGCTTTTGGACGACGTTGTTTGTGCTAGGATCTGTTGCGGCGTTCTTTGGTTTAGGATCATAGTATACCGGCAAGGAGAATTGTTATCTTGAAGGCAAGTTAACGAGGATTCGAAGAAATTGGTCAGCTTGGTAGTGTAGGGTCAGCATAGTAATAAAGGAAATTGGTTCCTTTGGTGTGGTGATGCTTTACCGGTGTTTTATGCCAATACATTTGGGTTTGACGACTTGCGTGACTTGGTTAAGTTGGGAAATTTCAGTTCTGATTGCTTAGTTATGTGTGGACGGGTTTAGAATAGTTCTTGATAGTGTCGAGGACGGCTTGGGCTAGATGTCTTCCAGCGGGATAAGGAACATGTTGTGTGTTATTATTTTTCTCCTGTAAGCGGTCACGTGTTCTTGATAGCATGGACGGTTTTAGATGTTTAAAGAATGCTAGCATTATCTGGTACCACCTAAGAAAGGTTTACACTCTAAAAGGCACATTGTGCTTTGACTTGCAGATGCCTGACATGTATTATGCTAATGGCCCGATTGATTGAATACTGATGTTCAGATTTAACTATGTGGCAATAAGGAATTATGGAATTATTTCTCATGGAATGATTGTGTATGATGAATATGTCAGTAATTTGATTAATTTAGTTGGGATCGGGAGATTATGGTATTTTAGGGATTTTAAGACGAGGAGGATTCTCAAATGCATGTATTATAGATCGATTATTGTGCAAATTTCGAAAGTTATCTACCTATTTTGGGAGGATCAGAAATGATTTGGAGGCCATTGGTGGGCCTAATGAGAATGTATATTCTACATCATGTTGGATTTATCTACCCAACACAGTTATTGTGGAGGGATGTATTACCAATTGGAGTGGATCTTATTCGTGTTCTGATATGTTCCATGTGTTACTCTCATATGCTATAATGGGTTGTGATCTATTGATTACTTTTACCTGATGCAATTCTGTTGGGGGCCTTGTGGCAAAATTTGAGCGAGATGATTCTCGGGGTGCTGAATGGTTGATTGCGCCTTGGTTGTGGTCTTTCTATTTGTGGTATATTGTGCTTTCCATTTTTTCATGGTTTTGGGCATGCAATTCGTCTGTTTGTTGTTGGTATGTATATGGTTGTAGATAGTGAGCATCACGGCTCCATGTATCCTCTGTATACAAGTGATTTGATTGGGTCACGCATCATATAAGAGTTATGCTGGGATATGATTCTTTGGGCTTAATTCTTGTGTATTTTTCTCCCTTGTGTGATGGCTTCATAGCATTGCGCTTCATGGTGGTATCTGTTGAGCTTGCAAGGAGGTTCTCTCATTTGATTCTCTTCAATTATTGGGTACATCGCATTAGTCACTTGTTTGGTACATTTGTTGCATGGTATGCTGCTCTAGGTAGGATTTGTGTGGCATATTGGTAGAGCAGCTTGTATTGGATGAGGTGAAGTTGTTGGGCCTGAATTGAGTGCCATAGAATTTGATAAAGCTATGTTTGGAACTATAGTGTCTTTAGTCGTCCTAGATTTTGGCTTTTGTTCTCATCGGGCAAGAGAGCTCCATGACTGGTTGTGTTCGATGATTTGGAACAAGGTTTTTATTTATAGGATGTTAGACACCGGTACAGTATTTGCTATTTGAATGACTATTGTGGTCGTAAGCTATGGTTATGTGTATATAAGTTATGTGGAATATCATTTGAATACACTTGGGATATGGTTACGGCTTGATATAGCTTAATACTGACTTATACAGCTTATTGATGCGAGAATCGTGTCTCATAATTAATTTGGGAAGTTGGAGATTGGGTTATAAGGGTTGTGAACTAATGTTAAGGTAATGATCATCAGTTAGATTGTGTTGTCAGTCTTATATAGATTGGGATGAAGTGAGATCACACATGGGTATGGGCATGGTAAGTTTATACAGTGACGTGATGGCCTTGGGACGATTCTTTGCATATTCGAGGATCAAAACATGTTTAACTAGGGGAGAATGTATGGACCCGACAAGTTGTTATGAGAATTTGTATTCAGTTAGGTAGTTTGAGGTCATGCGTAGAAATGTATGGTGTATTATGACTTGTGTGTATCGTTTGTTTTGGTTCCTCAACAGTTCGTGATTGATTTGCAAGAATGATTCTCAACTAGGAAGCTTTAAGTTCGAAGAGTTGACCGAGTTTGAATTTTGTTATTTGACCTCAGGACGGAGATTGTATTATTCCAATAGGGTCATATGGTAATTTTAAACTTAGTCATATGCCCGGAATTGGATTCGGAGGTTTCTAGGCTGATTTGGTACTTTTGGCGATAGTTGACAATTTGAAGGTTTAGAATTTTCCTAAGTTTCCATGGTTTGACTTTATGTCTATCGAGATCGGATTTTGGTTTTGTGACTTTGTACAACTCCACTTTTTCATTTGCAACATGTCTGCAAAATTTGGTGTCATTCCGAGTTTGTTTAATAGGAATTAGATGTATGTTGTCCTTTTGCAATTCTAAAGTTTCATTGTAATTTTTGTGTGTTCTGGTGTCTGATTCATGGTATTTGATGTTATTTTGGTATTTTGATCGCACAAGTGAGTTCATATGATGATTATGTACTTGTGAAAATGGTTGGAGTGGAGCCTTGAGGGCTCGAGTGAGTTTTGGACGCGTCCCGGAGAGTTTGAGATAGGTTAGGATTATTACAGGTGGTTTGTTCTCGCATTTGCGAGGAAATGGTTGCATTTGCGATCACCGCATTTATGAGATCCTGCTCGCTTTTGCGATGTTGCGCTAGGGGTCCAACTTTTGCAATATCAGAACTAATATAACATTTGCGATGTATTTTGGGTTCGCATATGCGAACCCCTGATAGCATCTGTAATGTGGAGCTGGGACTGGAGCAGGCCACTTTTGCAATTGCTTTCTCGCACTTGCGAGCCTGCTAGGTTCGCATTTGCGGACCAGTTGTCGCATTTGCGATAGGCTTACGGTTGGGGTAGGCTTT
This sequence comes from Nicotiana otophora, assembly GCA_000715115.1. NCBI lineage: Eukaryota > Viridiplantae > Streptophyta > Magnoliopsida > Solanales > Solanaceae > Nicotiana > Nicotiana otophora. The sequence goes on along the minus strand of AWOL01S0016636.1, from coordinate 22,777 downwards.
GAATTTGCGACGCTTGTGTCGCATTTACGAACCTCTTGTTGCAAATGCGACATCTGCAGCTGATTATATGTAGTGTATTTTGGGACTTAACTTCATTCATCACATTTTTGAGCCCTAAACTCGGTGGAAGGCAATTTGGAAGAGTCATTTTCATAAAAACCATTGGGTAACTGATTTTGATCCCTTTTTATTACATAACATGATTGTTTAGGAGATTTAACATCTAGTACATGGAATTCTAAGAGAAGTTTTGGGAAATTTTGTCAACAACAACAACCTAGTAAAATCCCACATATGGGGTCTGGGAGGTTAGAATGTACTTAGACCATACCCCTACGCCAAAGGGGTAGAGAGGGTATTTCTATGAGACCCTTAACTCAATAAGAAGAAAATAGACAAAAGAGTCTGTGACAACAACAAAAATCAAAAATATAATATAAGCATCATAGAAAAAAGAAAATAGATGGAAAAGTAATAACAACAACCAGTAATAATGCCATACTACAGTGAAAAAATGGAAAAATAGTGCGGAGGTAACATACACCATTAATAGTCCAAGACAATACCCTAAGAGACTTATCCCCCCTTCGGAACGAAGGAGAAAAATACTTGACTCGTTCCTAACCTTCAACCTTAATGCTCGACCTGCACACCTTCCTATAAAGAGCCATCTCCTCAAAAATCTGAAGTTGAGTCGTGTCCTGCCTGATCACTTCACCCCAATACTTCTTAGGACTCCATCTACCTCTTTTCATAACCGCCAAAGCCAACCGCTCAAACCTCCTAACCGGATCATCTTGGCTTCTTATCCGCACGTGCCCAAACCATCTAACCCTCGCTTCCCGCATCTTGTCATCTATGGGAGCCATGTCCAACTTCTCCTGAATATATTTATTCCTAATCTTATCCAACCTAGTATGCGCACATATCCATCTGAATATCCTCATCTATGCTACTTTCATATTCTGGATATGGGAATTATTGGCTGGCCAACAGTCTACCTCATAATATATGGCCAGTCTAGCCACATCTCTATAGAACTTGACCTTAAGTTTCAGTGGCACATTCTTGTCACACAGTACTATAGACGATAACCTTCATTTCAGCCACCCCACCCCTATACGATGTGTGACATACTCATCTATCTCTCCACCCCCTGGATAATTGACCCAAGGTATTTTAAACTACCTCCCTTAGAAATGACTTGTGAGTCAATCCTCACGTCCAAGTCTGCTTCTCAAGTCACGTCGCTGAACGTGCACACCAGATATTCAGTCTTAGTCCTACTCAACTTCAAACCTTTAGACTCGAGGGTCTGTCTCCAAACCTCTAACCTCTCTTTAACACCGCCTATCGTCTCATCAATCAGAAGTATATCATCAGTAAACAACATACACCAAGGCACCTCCCCTTCGGTATATGATGTAACAAGCTCGCAGCTTTACAGGACTCAGAGGGTCGCCCTACAAGGAAAGACTAGCTGAGGAAATAAGGAAGAAAGCTTCAACCTAATTATAGTAACTTGAAGAAGAAATGGTCTTGTAACAACAATCTCACTACAATATTGGATGCACTCCATAAGAAAGTGGCAGCTATCATGACTAATGAACGGAATTCAAAAGTGATATTTGAAATCATATGAGTTATAGGGAATTTCAGTATTCGCGGGCACTAAGATAAGCTAAGTATCCATGCAGCAAATGGCAGAACGACCAGGAAAAGTAATTGCTTACATTTAAAGACAACTGAGAAGGCACATAAGGAAGTATATGGTGCTAGCAAGTCAAAGGAAGGTTACGATTAGTATGAATAGATATTTGTAGGTCACAAGCTAAAGTATGGTAGAGCAACAAAGTTTTAGCTAGATAAGAGTAAGGACTTGAAAAGATGAGTGAGAAGGTGACAAGAATAGGTAAGGTCTCGGGATTAAGCCCATCAAAACAAGAGAGTTCATGGATTCCTTAAGTTATAAAACGCTAAGTATAGCATGAATGAACTCTGATTAGTCTATGATTAGGAGCAATTAAAATGATGACATGTTGCCCTGGTAATAGAATAAGGGTGTACTTATGATAGATAAGAGGATGACATTTATGCCTTTGATTGAGTAATGATTTAAAGAAAAGGAATTTCATGAATTGCAAAGATTAGAATACCCCCCCCCACCCTTTAAGATGAATCACATTGTCATGCTATGAACTAAGGTTATTGAAGTATAGTATCATCCCGAGGTGGATCAGGCAAATCACNCATAAGATGAACCACATTGGCATGCTATGAACTAAGGTTATTGAAGTATAGTATCGTCCCTAGGTGGATCAGGCAAATCACTTCAAATGTTCCCCGATATGACTTGTACCCTAGTGACAATGTATTACGTAAGAGGTTTTAAGTTATCATAGGTTAATTATGGATCAACATTAAGCTGAATCAACAATGGATGGATACAAGTTACAAAGTATGAGATGGGATTAGGCTATCATTCTTAAGATGAACAGTGATGAGGAAGCATTAGAGGACTTAGATTTATACATATAGGATAAGCTAAGAGAGAGTAACCTGGAGTTGGGCAGTAGATCTCAGTAATAATAAACTGAAGTAGGTGTTATGTTATTGTATAACCTACCTAGATTTAGTAAAGCCACAAGCATAGATAACCAAGGCTATGAAACAAGATATAGAAATAGTCGTAAGTTCGACAAAGTACCAAGCAAAGGACTTTAGTACACCTATAGATGACTAGAAGGATAGCTTGTCATGGTTCTATACATGTTCACAAAGTGCGGCCTAGAGAGTAGCTAAAGGCTGGAGGAAAAAGAAGAGAAGGGTCACATAGTCGCACATACAAAGACAAAGTCGTACATGCTGCATGATAGAAGGAAACAATGGTTACGAGATTGGATGAATTCCGACCACAAGTCGTGGTGTTAGAAAGAGGCCTAAAGGGGGGAATGCCCTGGCCTTTGGATTTATTCGCAGAACAATTGCATATATGTCAAGGACAGTATTAAAGTATTCGTGAGAGATATGGGTTATGATACTGATAAGCGCATAAGTCAACATTCGAAGATGAATGTTCCAAAGGGGGGAATGATATTACACCCTATGTTTTCATACGTGAGAGTACATCGTAAGTCAATTGATGTAAGCTCAGGAATGAGATTATATTTGACAGTACATAAAGTAAGTTAATCATGTTACCTTGGAGGTTACAAATATTTAAGATCATGAATAACAAGTACCAAGAGGGTTGGAAGGCTTAGAAGCTAAACGAATAGAAGAAAATAAGTTTCGTTGAAAGTCAACAAGTTGGTAATGTTATAACATGTACTTTTGGGGTGAGACTAGGGTTTTTAACATGATAAAGAGGTTATATTATGATTTATTTTAGACATATGATAGTCTTGTGTTATGTTTTGAAGCTAAGCGAGTTGTGGAACAAAAGTTGGCAAAGTTCATCACAAGTTATATTCATAAATGTACTGAAACTTAGGTCAAATGTAGCGGAGCTCTTATCCCAATATATAGGGAATTACGGGATTCTACACCTAACAAATTGAATATCTATGAGTCTAGTTTCTAACACGTTAAACCATTTTCCGATATGACATCAGAGTATAGAGATATTCACATTCTCGCAACACTGCACTAGCAGCTCCCAATGGACCCACTTAGGTGGTGGACGGCCCTTGAACATTTTAACGGGGTTGGACGCCTCATTTTTGGCTATTTTAGATCAAGGAAATTTTCCAAACTCTTTGAACACCTCTATAACAGATCTCCAAGGTTCCAAGTCTAATCCAAGGTTTACCTAGACCTATCCTCAAAAGTTAGCCTAAGTGAAGAAAAGAGTATCTATGGTGTTGTGATGCCATTAGGGGTGCTTGTAAGCTAAGGAAAGCTTTGGTTCGAGTGTTTTCTGATTATGTAAGGTATGTATGACACTCTATTTCTTGGGCTTAAGCTTATATATGTGTTGGTTAAGTTATTTGGATGATTAATTACAAGATAGAACTTGAAGTTGTATAAGAAGTTATTGTCTCTTATTGGACTATTTTGGAGTTGTGTATATGACTTCATATGGCTGGAAGTTGCGGGAAATGGATTGGTTATAATGTTCGTATTGTTGTTATGCTGGTAAATATTTTTAATATGTTGATGATGTTTTAAATAGGAGAATAAGCAACCACACAATACCTAGAAGTTGTCCATATTGCAGTAATATGTTATTGGGTGCTTGATGTTACTTGTATGATGGATATAAGGTTGCAATGTCATGCCAATATATGTTTTTATATTCTTGACTATTTGAAGGTGTTTTACATATAAGGGAGATGGTAAAAAGAGTTGGGGTTTGGTTCCAATCCAAGCATACCGCTCGTCATGTTAAGTAGTAGTTCTGTTGGTGACATTTGTGCACTTGTTGTTGTGTAGGGTGAATTGTGTTGTTGGGCTGTTCGGTTTGTTGTGGTGCTGAAAGTATATAGTTGAAGGTCGTATGTGATCTTGTCGTGTATATGGACTTGGGGAAAGAAAGGAAAACAAGGCAGATTCTGCCCGTTTTAATAATAAACAAGCTTGTCGTTCATTGTACGATAGTTGCATGTTTCGTAGGTTAACGGTAGAATTATTATTGTTGTTGTAGATTAAAGTGCGGTGAGATGATTTCAACGTGGTCATTGGATAGACTGTGATAATGCATGTTAAGGCTATCTCTTCTTTCATTTTGGCATGATGCATATGATACAAACGAAACGTGCAAACATGCAACTTTCACAAATGACTCTATTCTTAAAAGTAATAGGGATGCCTATATTCTTCATTCCCCTGTGTCCTGTTATTATATCGTCTGTTCATGGGTCTCAGAAAATACATAAATTGATAAATTTTATGTCACTCCCCAACCACGGGGAGTGCGACCAGCACTCAACCGAGTGAACCCGGTCGAGCAAGCCTAGTAAACCTTTCCTCCCGACTCATTCATGATCTGAAAAGGGAATGCATCACCATTTGTAAAACAGGGGAGAGATCAGTTATATAAATATATAAACGTTGCTAGTTCACTTTTTTTTCATTATATGCATTATTCCATAGCTAAGTTTCCAAAATACGACTCGATCCAACGACCGCCCCAACATACATACATGACCCACAAAAAAACGTCTACGGAGCCTCTAAGGATACAAAAGAGCAACACGACAATGCCGGTAACAAAGCCTCGGTTATACCTCAAAATGTGAAAACTTATACAAAATAAGGACTACATGACCTCCGGGAGAAATGGGGCTCACCAAAAACTGATGTGAGGAGAGAAAGAGAGCACCACTATTTGCGATCGGCACTATCTGCGATGGAACCACCTACATCCATTCAAAGATGTAGCGCCCCCGGCAAAAGGGACGTTAGTACTGTAGAATAGTACTAGTATGTAAGGCAAACACTAATCTTAGTAGAATGAACAGTGAAACAAAGAGAAGGCAGTCATAATAATTAATAAGTACTTCATAGAAATACAAAGAAAACACCAAGTAAGGATCACATAGTTTCCAATTCAATCTTTCCATCTTTTTAGATTGATAATCTTTAGTGCCAAGCCACAACTCACAATGCCACCATGTTTTTATACGGAGTCCGGTCTCGGCCTAACCGGCTAAGCCATCTAAAGTGAGACATATCCATATCCACAATGTAATTCAATAAGAATGCCACCGTGTGTACAACATGGCGTCCGATCTCGGCCCGATCGGCTAAGCCATCTCACTTGAGACATAACCTCTTTCAACTGTCCACTCAGTTCACATTTCTTTCCCATCTTCCTTACATGGCACAAACAACCTCATTTATTAAGTAGTTCTTGGCACTAGGGCACAATTTACAATTCAAGTCTTTCCCTTTTTATTTGTTCAAATAACATCATCATTCATGTCGATAAGTACCATCACATAAGGCATTTCACACATAAGGGGAGAAGCTTCGAAAATCATAATTATGTTCTCAAATAGCATGATGGCATGGTAACCATCTAAAACAATGAGGGAACATGATTCTTTCAATCAAACACACTAAGGCAAACAATTATAATACAAATCAAGTTGGAACTTACACCAATTATTCGGACACCAGGAGATCGATTCTATGAAGAAGAGAGTTAGCCATACATACCTCAATTACGCTTGTTTAGACTCTACAATTATCCGGAACCCTTATCAACCTCAATCTATTTTTGCAATATATAAATTGAACCCAAAATTAGGAAAATGTTCATAGTTCTAGTTCACTTTTTATTTTTCCCACACTCTTTATCACATGCATGCAAGAAGAATCACTCTCATACCCATGAAGTATTACCCTAGTACCCCATTATAGCTATGTTTGAAATTAAGAGCTAGGGTGATGAAATCTTACCTTTTTGGATGAAGCAATTGGGTGATCTACTTGAGTATTTCCAAGCTTTGAGTGATGGTTGAAGATTGATTGATGCAAATTAGGGCCTCCCTCTTGAACCCTCTCTCTCTCACTCTATAAGTATCAGAAAATGAGCTCAAAATAGACCTAAGGGGTGTTTTAACGGAATGGGGGTCGGGTTTTAAATTAAGAAAAATGGTGCCCGACACAGATCTGAGGTCGCATAAGCAACCACAAAATGGTTATGCGGTCGCAAAGTGACCGCAGAAATGGCCCTCAGCGGCCTAAACGTTTGGCTCAGGTATACGACCAGTATGCGGTCCACATACTTGTTCTGCGGTCGCATAATGCACCGCAGAACTCCCTCCGCAGAAGCCCAAGAGGAATTATGCGACTGATATATGGTCCGCATATCGATTATGCGGTCATTATGTGGTCTGCAGAGTTATTATGCGGCCGCATAATGGGCCGCAGAAATACGTTCTTCTGCGAAATATTTTCCTCTCAGTCTGTAGGGTACTGTTCAATAATAACGCAGGAATCTAACTTGGCACCACGAAACCCCGAGTTTTTGGTTAAAATTTTTGCGGGTCCTTACATCCACCCCCACTTAATATCATTCGTCCTCGAATGAGGATCAAGGTTCACTTAACACAGTTTCAGTCATGCCACATACCATCAGCCCCAAATTTGCCTTTCTAACTTTCTAAATATTTTGCCAGAGTTTCCTTTGTATTTAGCCCTATCCACCTGCCAGAGAGTCCCCGAAACACACCTTAAAAACATATTTAAATTAAATGACACAACAGAATGCAAAATAACACCAACTGAAGCCTCATGGGGGACATATAACTAGAAAGGAGTGTCTTTATATTAGCCGAACAAGCGATACAAACTTTAGGGGAAACAACTTCATAAAACTATTACATGGCTATTCAAACAAATGAGGGTACTTTTCTTTCATTTCATTCTCGGCTTCCCAAGTAGCTTATTTGACTTGTTGGTTTCGCCATAACACCTTCACGAATGCAATTTTTTGTTTCTCAATTTCCAGACTTGCCTATCAAGAATAGCAACCAGAATTTCTTCATATGACAATTCTTCACTAACCTCGATGGTCTCAACCGGCACAATACGGGACGGATCTCCAACTACCTTCTTCAACATGGACACATGGAATACCGGGTGTACTAATGACATCTCAGGTGGTAGTTCAAGCTTGTACGCCACCTGACCTATCCTTTGAATGATTTTATATGGCCTGATATACCTCGGACTTAATTTTCCTTTCTTTCCAAACCGCATGATCCCCTTCATGGGAGATATCTTCAAGAATACCCAATCATCTTCTTTGAACTCTAAGTCTCTGTGACGAACATGCGAGTAGATGTTTTGACGACACGTAGCAGTTTTCAACCGCTCTTTTATGACCTTAACCATTTCCATAGCCTGATGCACAAGGTCTGGTCCTATTAGTTCAGCTTCTCCAACCTGGAACAACCCAATCGGCGATCTATATCTCCTACCATACAAGACCTCAAACGGCGCCATCTGAATACTGGCATGGAAGCTGTTGTTATAAACAAATTCTATGAGCGGCAAATGATCATCCCAGCTACCCTTCAAGTCAAGAACACACGCACGCAACATGTCCTCAAGCGTCTGAATAGTTTCCCTCTTGGATTTTTGCGGAGGGAGTTCTGCAGTGCATTATGCAACCATAGAACGAGTATGCCCGACTGCATACTGGTCGCATACCTGAGCCGTAAGTTCAGGCCCCTGAGGGCCATTTCTGCGGTCACTTTGCGGAACCCCATTCCGTTAAAACACCCACTTTAGTTTATTTTGAGCTCATTTGCTGATACTATAGAGTGATAGAGAGCCTTAGAGTGAGAAAGTAACCCTCATCAATTATTCTTCAATTCTTGCTCGAAACTTTGAAAATTATCAAGGAAAGAAATCTAGGCCTTCATCCTAGAGGTAAGAATCTATACCCTAGCCCTAAATTTTTGAAACTTATACTAAAAGTGAGTAATTAATAAGATGGTCGATGGGTATGAGGGTTGTTTATCTTGCATGCATGTGTGGTAAAAAGAGTGTGGAATAGGGAACTAGAACCATGAATGTTTTCCTAATTTTGGGTTCAATTTGTCTATTACTAAAATAGATTGAGGTTGCTAAATGTTCCGGATAATTCTAAAGTCTAAAGAAGAGTAATTGAGGTATGTATAGCTAACTCTCTTCTTCCTAGAATCGAACTCCTGGTGTCCGAATATTTGGTGTAAGTTCCAACTTGATCATTCTAGAATTGTTTGCCTTAGTGTGTTGGGTAGGAAGATTCATGTTTCCTAATTGTTTTAGATGTTTACCATGTCATCATGCTATATGAGAAAGTGACTATGATTTTCCAAGCTCCTTCCCTTATGTGTGAAATGCCTTATGTGATGGTACTTATCGACATGAATGATGATGTTATTTGAACAAATAAAAAGGGAAAGGCTTGAATTGTAAAATGTGCCCANAATTGAGGTATGTATGGCTAACTCTCTTCTTCCTAGAATCGAACTCCTGGTGTCCGAATATTTGGTGTAAGTTCCAACTTGATCATTCTAGAATTGTTTGCCTTAGTGTGTTGGGTAGGAAGATTCATGTTTCCTAATTGTTTTAGATGTTTACCATGTCATCATGCTATATGAGAAAGTGACTATGATTTTCCAAGCTCCTTCCCTTATGTGTGAAATGCCTTATGTGATGGTACTTATCGACATGAATGATGATGTTATTTGAACAAATAAAAAGGGAAAGGCTTGAATTGTAAAATGTGCCCAATTTCCAAGAAGTACTTAATAAATGAGGTTGTTTGTACTATCTAATGATGATGGGAAAGAAATGAGAATTGAGTGGACATTTGAAAGAGGTTATGTCTCAAGTGAGATGGCTTAGCCGATCGGACCGAGATCAGACGCCATGTTGTACACATGGTGGCATTTGTTTTGGAATCATTGAATTACATTGTGGATATGGATATGTCTCACTTGAGATGGCTTAGCCGGTCGGGCCGAGACCGGACTCCGTGTAAAAACACGGTGGCATTGGGAGTTGTGGCTTGGCACTAAAGATTATTAAACTAAAAAATGGAAAGATTGAATTGGAAACTACGTGATCCTTACTTGGTGTTTTCTTTGTATTTCTATGAAGTACTTATTGATTATTATGACTGCCTTCCCTTTGTTTCACTATTCATTCTACTAAGATTAGTGTTTGCCTTACAATTCAATAGTACTAACATCCCTTTTATTGGGGGCACTACATCTTTGAATGAATATAGGTGGTTCTATCGCAGATAGTGCCGATCGCAGATAGTGGTGCTCTTTTTCTCTCCTCACAGCAATTTTGGTGAGCCCCATTTCTCCTAGAGGTCATGAAGTCCTTCTTCTGTACATGTTTTTATATTTTGAGGTATAGCCGGGGCCTTGTTGCCGGCATTGTAATGTTTCTCTTTTGTACCCTTAGAGGCTCTGTAGACGTTTATATGGGTCATGTATATATGTTGGGGTGGTCGTTGGACCGAGTTGTAATTAGGAAATTTAACTATGGCGTAATGCATAAAATAAAAACAAAAAATGAATTAGCAACTTTTATACACTTATATAACTGATCTCTCCCCTGTTTACAAATGGTGACGCATTCACTTTTTGGATCATGAATGAGTCAGGTAGAAAAGGTTAACTAGGCTTGCTCGACCGGGTTCACTCGGTTGAGCACTGGTCGCGCTCTCGGGGTTGGGGCGTGACAAACTTGGTATCAGAGTCTAAGGTTTTAAAGTGTGCTAGGATGTCTCAGAGCCGTGTCTAGTAGAGCCCTTCTTATCGGTGTGTTGTCGACCACATCTATAATTAGGGGGCTACATGGACATTTAAGAATGATACACTTCATTGTTGTTCTATATCGTGCGATAGAGGGGAACGTGAGGTTGTTTTCCCCTAACTCGTGCATTGTTCTAACTTTCAGTAAATGGCACCTAAGAAAAGAGCGAGAATTGGCCAAGAAGCCAATGCCACACCAAGAGTGGTTGTTGACCCCCTACTTGTTAATGCGGGTGAGGATAATCCCCCTACTATCACACTGCCTGACTCGTCTACTCCGTAATAGACTACCCCAGTTCTAACACCCGCGAAGGGTGCCACAATCCCTCTCCCCGATATACCTGTTCCACCTACAGCCCCAGCTCCTGGTCCCAGTATTTCTGATGGGGATCTTAGGGAGCTATTCAGATGCTGACTCAGTTAGTAGCTTCTCAGGCCCAGAGGTCAAATGTTGCACCCACCTTATTTAGCTCGCAAGAGGATTCTTCTAGTTCCAGGGTAAACAGGTTCCTTCAATTAGACCCTCCAATGTTCACAGGTACTGATCCCGGGGCAGACCCTCAGGATTTCATTGATGAGATGCAGAAGACTCTCCGAGTTATGCGTGCTACTGAAGTAGAGGGAGTAGAGTTGGCCTCTTATCGTCTGAAAGGGGTGGCATATTCCTGGTTTGAAATGTGGGAAGATTACCGGGAGGAGGGGAGCCCTCCGGCGAGATGGAGTGAGTTTGCGGATGCCTTCTTAGACCATTTCTTTCCTGCCGAGACTAAGGCAGATCGTTCTATGGAGTTTGAGACCCTTAAACAAGGTAGTAGGAATGTGTTGGAGTATCACATGGAGTTCGTGCACCTGTCAAAGTATGGAGGCTGTTCATATGTTGCCGACTATGGAGGCAAGAGTGCGTAGATTTGTGCAGGGCCTTGGCCCTTTGGTTATTAATGAGGCTACCACAACTGCTCTAAATTCTGACATGAACTATGGAAGGATGGTGGAATTTGCCAAAGCTACGGAGGCTCGAAAGTTAAAGCTTAGGATGGAACGAGAAAGTAGTAGTAGGGCCCGATCAGCGGGCAACCTTGGGGACTCATTCGGAGGTGGGAGATCAACTTCTCGGGGAGTATCATCAGGGCCATCCCAGTCTTATGCTCAGTCTTCAGCTAGTGCCCCGCCATCAGGGCACGGTCAGCAGCAGGGAAGTCGCTTTAGGCCCAATCAGGGCAGCAGGAGGTCCCACCATTAGGGCCGATTTGGTTAGAGATTCCAGCAGCAGCAGAGGGCCCCATGCCCTAAGTATGGGAGGATACATTCTGGAGTCTGCTACCTGGACATGCCAGTATGTTACGGATGCCGAATGAGAGACCATATTCAAAGGAAGTGTCGTGCATCCCGTCAGGGTGCAGGCAGGGGCACAACTCAGTCATCCAGCCCTACAGCTGCCACATCTTCAGCACACCCTCCAGCTCGAGGCTTTTCAGCACCCGCAGGGTGTGGTGCAGCTAGGGGTGGTGCACAGAGTTTGGGAGGACCCAGTCGATTCTATGCTATGAGTGGTCGACATAATGCAGAGGCTTCCCCAAATGTCGTCACAGGTATATTGACCGTTCAATCTCATGATGTGTATGACCTTATTGATCCCGGATCTTTTTTGTCCTATATTACTCCTTATGTTGCTACGAGCTTCGGGTTAGAACCGGAACATCTACATAAGCCGTTCTTTATATCTACCCTAATTGGCGAGTTTATTACGGCCGCGCGGGTTTATAGAGATTGTGTTGTCACGGTGCATGGTCGGGATACCATGGCCGATCTAATTGAACTAGGGATGATTGATTTTGATGTAATAATGGAAATGGATTGGCTTTATTCATGTTTTGTTTAACTCGATTGCCGAGACAGAATCATGAGGCTTTAGTTTCCTAACGGGCCAGCTGTTGAGTGGGAGGGGAATAATATTATGCCAAAAGGTAGGTTTATTTCTTACCTTAAGGCCACAAAGATGATCAGGAAGGGGTATATTTACCATTTTGTCAAAGTTACGGACACCACTGCTGGTGAATGAATTCCCTGATGTATTTCTAGATGAGCTCCCTGGAATTCCTCTAGACAGAGAGATTGATTTTGGGATTGATGTGATACTCGGCACGCAGCCTATATCCATTCCAACTTATAGAATGGAGCTGGCATAATTAAAAGAGCTAAAGGAACAACTAAGGGATTTTCTAGAGAACGGTTTCATCCGACTGAGTGTGTCGCCTTGGGGTGCACCGGTTCTCTTTGTCAGGAAGAAAAATGGATCGCTGTAGATGTGTATAGCTTACCGGCAACTCAACAAAGTCACAATAAAAAACAAATACCCATTGCCTAGAATAGATGATTTGTTTGATTAATTACAAGGTGCTAAGTTCTTCTCCAACATTGATTTGCGGTCCGGGTACCATCAGTTGAAGGTAAGGGAGTAGGATATTCCGAAAACAACTTTCAGAACTCGGTATGGGCACTTTGAAGTNTTACTGGCAACTCAACAAAGTCACAATAAAAAACAAATACCCATTGCCTAGAATAGATGATTTGTTTGATTAATTACAAGGTGCTAAGTTCTTCTCCAACATTGATTTGCGGTCCGGGTACCATCAGTTGAAGGTAAGGGAGTAGGATATTCCGAAAACAACTTTCAGAACTCGGTATGGGCACTTTGAAGTTTTGGTAATGTCTTTCAAGCTAACAAATGCCCCGGCAGCTTTCATGGATCTTATGAATCGAGTCTTCAAGTCGTTCCTCGACTCCTTTGTGATAGTATTCATTGACGACATCTTGTGTATTCACGAAGTTGAGAGTATCACACCGATCACCTCAGGGCAGTTCTGCAAACTCTTCATCAATACCAATTGTATGCAAAGTACCCGAAATGTGAATTTTTGCTTGAATCGGTTACATTCCTGGGTCATGTCATCTCCGGATAAGGGATTAAGTTTTATCCTCAAAAGATTGAAGCGGTGAAAGATTGGCCTAGACCTACTACTCCAACAGAGATTCGCAGTTTCTTGGGTTTGGCCGGGTATTATCGGGGGTTCTCCACTCTTGCCTCTCCATTGACTAAATTGACGCAGAAGGCGGTTAAGTTCTAGTGGTCTGATGCTTGTGAAAGGAGCTTCCAGGAATTGAAATCCAGATTGACTTCGGCGCTAGTATTGACCCTGCCAGAGGGTACCGAGGGGTTTGTGGTGTATTGCGATGCTTCATGGATCGGTATTGGGTGTGTATTAATGCAACATGGTAAGGTTATTGCATATGCTTCAAGGCAACTTAAGAATCATGAAAAGAACTATCCAACTCAGGACTTAGAGTTTGCGGCGGTAGTTTTTGCATTAACAATTTGGCATCATTATTTTTATGGAGTCCATATACATTATTCACGGACCACAAGAGTCTTCAATACATCTTCCAACAGAAGGAATTGAACTTAAGGCAGAGAAGGTGGCTTGAATTGCTCAAAGATTATGACATCAACATTTTATATCATCCGGGGAAAGATAATGTGGTGGAGGATGCTCTTAGTCAGAAGTCTATGGGTTGTTTGGCTCACTTGGAGGCATGTCAAAGGCCCTTGGCTCGGGAGGTTCACCAGTTGGCCAGTTTGGGAGTTTGTTTTGCGGACTCTAATGAAGGGGGAGTGATTGTGTGGAATAGGGTGGAATCATCGCTTATGACGGAGGTCAAGGAGAATCAATACAATGATTCAGTGATGGTACAACTGAAGAAAGGGATTCATAAAAACAAGACTACGGGTTTTTCTTTTGGCGTGGATGATGGTACATTACGGTACCAAGGGCGACTATGTGTTCCAAGCGTAGATGGTCTTCGGGAAAGAATCATGGAAGAAGCTCATACTTCTAGATATTCCGTGCACCCAGGTTCTACAAAAATGTATCATGATCTCAAGGAAGTTTACTGGTGGAATGATATGAAGAGGGGTGTAGCGGACTTTGTGGCAAAATGTTCAAACTGTTAACAAGTGAATGCCGAGCATCACAGGCCCGGTGGGTTAGCTTAGAGTATTGAAATTCCAATGTGGAAATGGGAAATGATCAACATGGATTTTGTGGTAGGGTTACCACGCATGCCGCGTAGGTTTGACTCAATTTGGGTGATCGTGGATATACTCACAAAATCAGCTCACTTTTTGCCAGTTAAATCCACCGACACTGCGGAACAATGTGCTTTATTGTATATCAAGGAAATAGTCAGGCTCCATGGAACTCTAGTTTCCATCATTTCCGATCGAGGGGCCCAATACACAGCTAATTTCTGGAAGACATTTCAGCAAGGTTTGGGTACGCAGGTAAATCTTAGCACAACTTTCCATCCGCAGACTAACGGGCAAGCTGAGCGGACTATTCAAATGCTTGAGGACATGTTGTGTGCGTGTGTGCTTGACTTTAAGAGTAGCTGGGATGATCATTTGCCGCTCATAGAATTTGCTTATAACAACAGCATCCATGCCAGTATTCATATGGCGTCGTTTGAGGCCTTGTATGGTAGAAGATGTAGATCGCCGATTGGGCGGTTCGAGGTTAGAGAAGCTGAACTAATAGGGCCAGACCTTGTGCATCAGGCTACAAAAAAGGTTAAGATCATAAAAGAGCGGTTGAAAACTGCTCAGAGTCATCAAAAATCCTACTCGGATGTTCGTCGCAGAGACTTAGAATTCAAAGAAGATGATTGGGTGTTCTTGAAGATATCTCCCATGAAGGGGATCATGCGGTTTGGAAAGAAAGGGAAATTAAGTCTGAGGTATGTCAGGCCGTATAAAATCATTCAAAGGATAGGTCAGGTGGCGTACAAGCTTGAACTACCACCTGAGATGTCCTTAGTATACCCGGTATTCCATGTGTCCATGTTGAAGAAGGTAGTTGGAGATCCGTCCGCTTTTGTACCGGTTGAGACCATCGAGGTTAGTGAAGAATTGTCATACGAAGAAATTCCGGTTGCTATTCTTGATAGGCAGGTCCGAAAATTGAGAAACAAAGAAATTGCATCCGTGAAGGTGTTATGGCGAAACCAACAAGTCGAAGAAGCTACTTGGGAAGCCGATAATGAAATGAAAGAAAAGTACCCTCATTTGTTTGAATAGCCATGTAATAGTTTTATGAGGGTTGCTTCCCCTAAAGTATGTATCACTTGTTCGGATAATATAAAGACACTCCTTTCTAGTTGTATGTCCCCCATGAGGCTTTGGTTGGTGTTATTTTGCATTATGTTGTGTCATTTAATTCTATATATGTTTCTAAGGTGTGTTTTGGGGGCTTTCTAGCTGGTGGATAGGCCTAAATACAAAGGAAACTCTGGCAAAATTTTTAGAAAGTTAGAAAGTAAGGCAAATTTGGGGCTATGGTGTGTGGCATGACTGAAACTGTGTTAAGTGAACCTTGATCCTCATTCGAGGATGAATGATCTTAAGTGGGGGAGGATGTAAGCACCCATAAAAATTTTAGCCAAATACTCGGGGTTTTGTGGTGCCAAGTTAGATTCTTGCGTTATTATAGTAGAAATTATTCTACTATAAGCTTGCGTGCCACAGTTCGGACTTTTTTGATTGAACAGTACCCTACGGACTGAGAGGAAAATATTTCACAAAAGAACGCATTTCTGTGGCCCATTATGCAGCCGTATAATCACTCTGCGTACCGCATAATAGCCGCAGAGTAAAGCAGTACGTTGGCCAGTTTGAGGTCACCATTACGGTTGATTATGCGACCGCATAACCACTATGCCGACCGCATGTAGATCGCATAATCCCTCTTGGGTTTTTGCGGAGGGAGTTCTACGGTGCATTATGCGACCGCAGAACGAGTATGCGGACCGCATACTGGTCGCATACCTGAGCCGTAAGTTTAGACCCCTGAGGGCCATTTCTGCGGTCACTTTGCAGATCGCATAACCGTTATGATGTCGCATATGCGACCGCAGACCTGTGCCGAGGCACCCATTTTCTTAATTTAAAACCTGACCCCCATTCCGTTAAAGCACCCACTTTAGTCTATTTTGAGCTCATTTTCAGATGCTATTGAGTGAGAGAGGGAGCTTTAGAGTGAGAAAGTAACCCTCATCAATTATTCTTCAATTCTTGCTTGAAACTATGAAGATTATCAAAGAAAGCAATCTAGGCCTCCATCCTAGAGGTAGGAATCTATAACCTAGCCCTAAATGTTTGAAACTTATACTGAAAATGAGTAATTAATAAGATAGTCCATGGGTATGAGGGTTGTTTATCTTGCATGCATGTATGGTAAAAAGAGTGTGAAAAAGGGAACTAGAACCATGAATGTTTTCCTAATTTTGGGTTGAATTTGTATATTGCTAAAATAGATCGAGGTTGCTAAGGGTTCCGGATAATTGTAGAGTCTAAAGAAGCGCAATTGAGGTATGTATGGCTAACTCTCTTCTTCCTAGAATCGAACTCCTGGTGTCCGAATATTTGGTGTAAGTTCCGACTTGATC
>AWOL01S0016629.1:198799-228720 GCA_000715115.1 Nicotiana otophora | reverse complement strand
TACGTTGGTGCTCGGCAAGTATGGCCCGGGTGCTAGTCATGACCCTCCAGTTGAGTCGTGACACCGGATATATAATTAATTTTGGAATCTGACATCAATTTGAGGTCTAAATTCCCAAATTACAGAAATTCCTAATTTCTACCCAAACCCCTAATTCTACCATGAAAACTCTAGATTTTATGTTGAAACTTTATGAAATGAAATGAGTAATTAAACAAAAATGGTTTAGAATCACTTACCAATACTTTGGGGAAGAAAATAACTCTTGAAAATCGCCTCTAATTGTTTGGTTCTTGAAAAGGTTGAAGAAATGGCTTAAGTCCCGTTTTGNGGCAATGTTGTAGCACTTATGTTCCTTTAGAGGCTCATAGACAGGTGTCAACTCATGTATGGTTTGGAATGCCTTGTCGGCTGATTTTTGTTGTATAGTCTTTCACGACAGCATGGTAGCTCGTACCTTATATATAGTTTCTTGACAGTCTTGTCGTCCCATGTTATGTATGTTCATGACATTATCTTTCATTGTTGGATGTTCATGATCCATGTCTACCATTTATATTGATTTTGTTGACCTTTAAAGATAATAAGGAAGGTTAGATAAAATGTACGTTGGTGCTCGGCAAGTATGGCCCGGGTGCTAGTCATGACCCTCCAGTTGAGTCGTGACACCGGATATATAATTAATTTTGGAATCTGACATCAATTTGAGGTCTAAATTCCCAAATTACAGAAATTCCTAATTTCTACCCAAACCCCTAATTCTACCATGAAAACTCTAGATTTTATGTTGAAACTTTATGAAATGAAATGAGTAATTAAACAAAAATGGTTTAGAATCACTTACCAATACTTTGGGGAAGAAAATAACTCTTGAAAATCGCCTCTAATTGTTTGGTTCTTGAAAAGGTTGAAGAAATGGCTTAAGTCCCGTTTTGATTCTGTTTTATGCACTAGGCGACAGTGTGCATCGCGTTCGCGAAGAGCAGAGCTGCCAAGACTTCGCGTTCGCCAGTCCCCCTTCGAGTTCGCGAAGGCTACTCCCCCTGGACTTCGCGTTCGCGAGACCTTGCTCGCGTTCGCGATGAAGGAAGACTGACCCTCCCCTACGTCCCCAAGTGCTTCGCGTTCGCGATGAGCCGGTCGCGTTCGCGATGGGTAAATGCCCCATCACTTCACGTTCGCGAAGAGTAAAAGTTCAGCCATCCCGTCTTACCCTTCGCGTTCACGAGAGTATATTCGCGAACGCGAAGAAGAACATGCTAGAACACCTACTGCAGCAAAATACCAGATTTTCTAAGTCCAAAACATCTCATAGCCTATCCGAAACTCACCCGAGCCTTCGGGGCTCCAAACCAAACATGCACACAAGTCTAAAGATATCATACGAACTTGCTCGCACGATCAAATTGCCAAAATAACAACTAGAACTACGAATTTAGCACCAAATAAAATGAAATTCTCAAGAACACTTTAAAAATAATTTCTTCACAACCGGACATCCGAATCACGTTAAACCAACTCCGTTTCTCACCAAATTTCACTGATAAGTCATAAATATTATATTGGACCTATACTGGGCTTCGGAACCAAAATACGGACCCGCTATCAACAAGGCCAAACATCAACCAATTCTTAAAAACAATTAATTTTTAAACCTTTAATTTTCATCAAAAATTCATAACTCGAGCTAGGGACCTCCGAATTCGATTTCGGGCATACATCCAGGTCCTATAATTCGATACGGACCCACTGGAACCGTTAAAACACGAATCCGAGCCCGTTTATCAAAAATGTTGACAGAAGTCATCTATAATCAACTCTTAAGGCAAACATTCTTATTTTCATCAATTTTTAACATAAACGTTTTTCGAAAACACGCCCGGACTGCGCACGCAAATTGAGGAGGGTAAAAATGAGATTATTTTAGGCTTAAGAGTGCAAAATCGAGTTCTAAAACATAAGATGACCTTTTGGGTCATCACAAAAAGGTTATGACCATTATACTAGAAGCTGTCTGGAAGAGTTTGGGAGTTTGTTCTTCACGATCGCGATTTGTTTTCCGTGATCGCGAAGGGCAATTTTGGGGCTGGAAAATTTTGTGCTTCGCGATCGCGAAGAGTAAATGTCTGGGCAGAAGCTATATTTCAAGATTTCGGCCATTTTAACACATTTGGAGCTATGAAGTTCGGATTGAAGCAATTTTTGAGGTGATTCTCACCACATGGATTGGGGAAAGTGATTCTAACTTCGTTTTGGTTAAATTACACGAATCTATTGTAGTTCTTATCAACAAATTAGTGTTGAAAATAGTAGAAAAATTCATATAATTTAACTGAGGATTTGAAGGCCGAGTTGTGGTCGAATTTGAGTAATTTTGGTATGGTTGGACTCGTGGTTGAATGGGGGTTTGGATTTTGTGAGTTTTATCGGATTCCAATACATGGACCCCACTAGCGATTTTTGAGTGTAATTTCGGATTTTGTGAGAAAATTAGTATTTTCATATTGAATTAATTCCTATAATTTGTGTTGACTGAATCGAATTAATTGTGGCTAGATTCGAGCAGTTCGGAAGTTGATATGCGCATAATAGAATTTCTGGAGCATTGTTTAGCTTGCTCAATATTAGACTCAGCTTGTTCGAGGTAAGTAACTCTTCTAATCTTAGAGCTGAGGGTATGAACTCTGATTATACATGTTATGTATTTGGTGTTGAGGTGGCGCACATGCTAGGTGACGGGCGTGTGGGCATGCACCGTGTGAGCTGTGACTCCGATATTTCTGTGGTATTGTGTAGTTACCTGTACTTGTCTAAAATCATGAAATCTCTACGTACTAGAGTTATCAAAATGTGATTCATGCTATAAACTATGTTTAGGCTACATGCTTATCCTGTTGGGACCCACCGAGGTCATTTCTATTGTTGAGTTATCTTCTTTTATTTCATTACATACTCAGTCATACGCATTCATATGCATATCAAATCTCAGTCTCTGTTATTATTTATTGATACATCATATCATTATTTTCGGGCTAGTTTCATGACATTGTGAGCCCGTGAGAGAGAGACTATAGAGATTGATGAGTGAGTGAGGCTGGGGGCCTGATTGATTCTTATATTGATACTATGGAACGTGAGTTATCCGAGCGAATTATAGTGCTTGGGCTGAAGGAGCCCCTCAGGAGTCTGCACATACCCCCAGTGAGCGCGTTTCATTTATATTGAGGGATGGATCTTCCATGGATATGGATCATGTCCGAAATATTTTATATTGAGGGATGGATCTTGTCCGAATCATTTATATTGAGGGATGGATCTTCCCTGGACATGGATCTTGTCCGCAGCATTTATATTTGGGGATGGATCTTCCCCTGGGCTGGATTGACCTTGTATAGTCCTGAGTGACTGGATGTCAGTTATTATGTATATATATTGGGATGGATATTTCTTGGGTTGGATTGGCCATATACAATATTGAGTGATTGAATACTCTGAGAGTGCGAGTACATGAGTTCATCTCTGAGATACATAGCATTGACATGCACACATGACATACATGCATAGAGATGTATTTTCCTCATAATGTACGGTATCACGTCATTCATGACTTCTCACACATATTAACATATGGGTAAAGTGATGCATTTTACACTGTCTATCTGGAAAGAAAATAAAACATCTTATTTATTGTTGTAAGGAGTTTTGGAAGAATTACTGTTTTCAAACTCACTCATAATTTTGGCAACTTCGGTAAATGACTTGGGTTTTCACTGATACACTTGAAACACAGAACTATTTTTAGAAATCATGATTAAGCTGAGCATTTAATCTTTGAGTTACTTCTTTTATTACTTACTTTATGTTGCTATGAACTGTTGTTGGTTATTGGAGTTAGACCCTGACCTTGGTACAAGCTCGTCACTACTTTCAACCTAAGGTTAGGTTTGTTACTTATTGAGTACACGGGGTCGGTTCTACTCATACTACACTTCTGCACCTTGTGTGCAGATTTTGGATGTCAATGATGCAGTACAAGATGGAAGCTGGATCTGAAGATGTACCTGTGTTCCAGTCATTGCTGCCTCTTATTCATGGTAGCTTTAGAATTTTAATCTGTTCATGTATATTTCAAACTGATGATGTATTCTTATTTCACACCAGCTTTGTAAATTCGAATCTTAGAAGCCCATGATTTGGACTACTAGTCCTTGGGGAGTGTATTAGAGTTAGTTATATATTAATGGAATTGGATAGTTGTTAATTGGCTTACCTGACAGATTGGGTTAGGTGCCATCCTGACTAGGTGGATTTTGGGTCATGACATCATCGGGCCCAAAATTGGTGGACCGATTCCCGGCCCCGAGTGTTGCATCCGATCGCAGGCAGAAAATAGTACTCTCCATCCCTGAGGATGCCGAGTTTTCTCTCCCCCCATGGGGATTGCTAGTTACCTTCGGTCCTTGGTGACCTAAGAGGATCAAACCGTGATGAGTGCGGTTGAACTTGCTTGCCTTTTCAACAAGGCCCAACGTGCTCTGAATCGGGTAACTTCGATGGTATTTCTGCTTTTCCTTTTACATTTAGAGTTGTAGATAATTCTAACATCTTTTTCCATATTTGTAGGCTTCGATGTTGCATAGCTTTCCTCCAACTCCGGGAGGAGCATGAGGCCGAAGTTCGGAACCTCACTGAGAAGAATGACTCCTACAAACTTCTTTGTAAGAAGCTTCGGGCAGATTTGGCAATGGCTCGAGATGAGCACGAGGAGATGGATGAGTAGGTATTCCAAATTCTTTACGATAGTGAAGATGAATGGAGATTACCACTAACGATCCGATTCTGTAGGTTCAGCAGAGGCTCGAACAGATCGGACGGCTACATTCGCAGGTAGATGAGCTACTGGTTGAAGCGAACAAATTCAAAAAGAATATGGACATCCTCACCTCGAAAAAAGAGGTCGTTCAAGCATAATTAGAGTTGGATGAGGCCCAGCTTCGGGCTGTAAAAGAAAATGCATCGGTACAGATCGAGAAGATTAAGGACCTTCAGCATCGGTTGGATTTGGCCACTTCTGATAAAGCAAGCTTGGCCGATGCTCTCGAAGTGGCCAGATCCGAGGTGCTCGTAGCCAGATCTGAAGTGGCCGTAGCCAGATCTGAGATGGTCTAGGCTAATAAAAAAGCTGACACTAAAGTGGCCCAGTTCAGGATCGATGTTGAGGTCAACCAGGCCAAGGCCAAGAGCATGGTCGAACATGCTAAATGGCAGGCTCGAAGGGAAGCTCTCGAGGGGGTCAGTGCTCAGGGCTTGGATGTTGCAGCCAAAATTGAAAATGCCAAGGCGGATGAAACCAAAGCCCGAAGGCTGGCTTTCCCTAAGGAAGACTCCGGGATCTCGAGCGAAAATGAGGATCGAGAAAATCCTGAGGACCCATCCTCCGATAAAGACCAAGCGACTTAGGATATTAGGTTTCTTTTTTTTCTTTTATATCTTTTCTAGGGTCGATTCGGCCTTTTGTAAAAACCTTTGAATATATAAAAGGTTGTTCTTGCCCTTTTGGTTCTTGTGTTTTTCCTCTGCTTTTCTGTATTTTACGAAGGCCGAAAATGCCTTAACATAAAATTGTGTCCGAGGTTTAGACAATTTGATTGGAACTGAACTAGTATAGCCATTACGTTTTTCGCTCGAGTGAGTTCTTGCTCGAACTCGAAGTAAGGTAGCTCTTAGGCTTTTTGTTTGAGTGAGGATGGTTTCTCGAACGTAAAGCAAAAAAAATCAGCCCTTAGGCTTTTGTAAAAATATTGTTTATGACTTTCTCCCATTTTCGTCTTGAAAAAATTATTTATCATTCGTATTTGCAAAACACTTGTAATGCATTAGAATGAAATAAGGAATTGTTCGAGAGTTCGGACAATTTTCTACTCATTAGAGTTTTCGAGGCTTGATATTATCGAAGCTTTTTGTGATTTTGCCGGGGGTAGCATTTTTAACCGGTTTATAAAAGAATTCGAAGGCCTGTTTTATTACGGAATTCGGACGTCTCCGACCCGTGTTAATTCGGTCGTAGCCTCTTTAGTTCGGGATTTGCCCCTTGTGCTTATTTTCCCGTTTTACTTCAAGCTTGCTCTAAGTGTCAGTCCCCGAGTGGGGTGGCCGTGGCCTATAAAAATTGAGGGTTGCCTAAAAGGTCTTATTATAATGAAATTTTAATAACTCGATCTCGTTTATTTTTCGGACGGCAGTCCCCAAGCGTGGGGGAAATCATCTGAACTCTGGTCATGGTCGGACCTTAAGCTTCTCTTTATAAACGATTATACATGTTCTGTGCCAGGGCTCGAGCATACTACGCGGGCATTGCTTGTTCGACCGTTTGGCCCTTACAATTTTTTCTTATAGAGACCCTGCTATCATGAAGTAACTTCCTCGCATCAATGTTGATATTTGAGATGCCCCCAGTATTTGAGGTTGATTGTAAAGAAGCCTAGGATACTGTTGAATTGGTCTAAGTTAGCACGCACAATAGTCGCCTCCTTAAATACCTCGCCGGAAAATCCATTTGGGACAAAACCAGTCTAAGGGAAAAAGAGTGTAACGCGTGCTTTCAGACCTAAAGGCTTCGTGTCAAAGAATCCATCGTTGTTTCTGGTCGAACACCTACAAGGGTTAGTTTAAAATATAAATGAAAATGGGAGGGTCCTTACCTCAGCAATAGCATCATTTTAGGTGCGATATGTTCTAATTGCTCAGCAGTTGGTTGTCGTTTATTGTGCCAAGCATGTAGGATCCTTTTCCGATGATTTCGAGAACCTGATACGGTTCTTCCCAGTTCGAACCCAATTTCCCTTCATTCAGATTTTGGGGGTTGAGGGTGACTTTTCTTAGAACCAAGTCCTTGATGTTAAAATGTTGAAGATTGGCTCTTCTATTGTAGTACCTTTCGATCCGTTATTTTTGGGCGGCCAATCGGACGAGAGCTGCTTCGCGTCTTTCGTCCAACAATTCTAGGCTCGTATTCATGGTCTCGTTAATTGACTCCTCTGTTGCATATTGAAACATGACGCTAGATTCTCTGACCTCGACCGGGATCAGAGCTTCGGCGCCATAAACTAACGAAAACGGTGTTGCTCTGGTACTGGATTTCGATGTTGTGCGGTATGCCTATAGAACCTCGGGTAGTATTTCTCTCCATTTTCCTTTGGCGTCGGTCAATATCTTCTTAAGATTTTGGATGATCGTTTTGTTGGTCGATTCGGCTTGTCCGTTCCTGCTGGGATGATAAGGTGTTGATAGGATCCTTTTGATCTTGTGATCCTCGAGAAATTGAGTTACTTTGCTTCCGATGAATTGTTTTCCATTATCACATACAATCTCGGAGGGCATCCCAAATCGACATATGATGTGGTCCCAAATGAAATCTATGACTTCCTTTTCTCTGACTTTCCCGAAAGACTATGCTTTAACCTATTTAGAGAAATAATCAGTCATAAACAAAATAAACTGAACCTTACTTGGGGACGACGGGAGAGGGCCAACGATGTCCATTCCCCTTTCATGAAAGTCCATGGATACAGGACCGAGTGGAGTAGTTCCCCGGGTTGATGAATCATGGGCGCATGCCTTGGGCATTTGTCGCATTTTCGAACGAACTCCCTTGCATTCTTGCCCATATCGGTCCAATAGTACCTTGCTCTGATTACTTTGTGGACCAACGAATCGGTACCGAAATGATTTCCGCACATGCCCTCGTGAATTTCCCGTAGGATGTAGTCGGTATATCCCGGTCCCAAACATATTGCCAATGGTCCATCGAACGTCCTTCTAAATAGCGTTCCGTCTTCGGACAAAGTGAACTGTGCTGCCTTTGTGCGCAGAGCTCTCGACTTCTTTGGATCTGATGGAAGCTTCCCATTCTTTAAGTATTCTATGTATTTGTTTCTCCAATCCCAGGTTAAACTTGTGAAGTTTATCTCGGCGTGACCTTCTTCAATTACTGATCTCATGAGTTATACGACGGTCCCTGAGTTGAGTTCCTCATCTTCGACCGATGAACCTAAGTTTGCAAGAGCGTCGGCTTCACTATTCTGTTCTCGGGGTACATGTTGCAAGGTCCATTCCTTAAATTGATGTAGAGTCACCTATAGTTTATCCAAGTACCTATGCGTTAGGTCTTCTCGGACTTCATAAGTCTCGTTAACTTGGTTTACTATGAGGAGGGAATCACACTTAGCCTTTATGACCTCCACTCCCAACTTTCTAGCTAGTTCGAGACCTGCAATCATGGCCTCATACTCGGCCTCATTGTTAGTCAATTTTGTAGTTATGATTGACTGTCTAACTACATTACCTGTGGGTGATTTTAGTACGATGCCGAGCCTGGACCATTTTGTGTTCAAAGCACCATCCGTGAAGAGGGCCCAGATTCCTAAGGATGTAGCCGAATTTATCAATAGTTCTCTTTCGACCTCGGGTGTTAGGGCTGACATGAATTTAGCCATGAAGTCTGCCAAAATTTAAGACTTAATTGTTGTTCGGGGTCGATTTTGATATCATACCTGCTGATTTCTATGGCCCATTTGGCTAACCGTCCCAAAAGTTTGAGTTTATGCAAAATATTGCGAAGTGGGTAAGTTTTTACGAAACATATGGGTGAGATTGACAGTATGGTTTTAGTTTCCTAGAGGTGCTTATCAAAACGAGCGCCAATTTTTCTAGGTAGGGATATTTAGCTTCGGCCTCACCTAAGGTCCGACTGACATAATAAATGGAAAACTACGTACCTCGCTCTTCCCGGACTAGGAGTCCACTTATCGATACCTCCGATACTGCGAAATACAAGTAAAGTTGTTCGTCCGCCTTTGGTGTGTGAAACAGCAGCGGGCTCGATAAGTATCGTTTAAGCTCTTCGAAGGCCTGTTGGCATTCCGATGTCCATGTGAAATTATTTTTATTTTTTAGCAATGAGAAAAATCGGTGGCCTTTATCAAAGGACCTTGAGATGAATCGCCCAGGGTGGCCCTGCGCCCAGTTAACCTCTGTACGGCCTTTACGTTGTCTACCACTGTGATGCCATCGATAGCTTTGATTTTGTCGGGATTGATCTCGATTCCTCGGTTTGATATCATGAATCTGAGAAATTTGCTTGACCCAACCCCGAATGCACATTTTTCGGGTTTAGCTTCATGTTGTACTTCTTCATTATACTGAGAGTTTCCTGCAAGTGCTTTAAATGTTCCTCTTCTCGCAGGGACTTAACTAGCATGTCATCAATGTAAACTTCCATAGATTTTCCTATTTAATCTTCGAACATCCGGTTTTTAGGTGTTGATAAGTGGCACCAACATTTTTTAATCCAAATGGCATTACATTGTAGCAGTAGGTACCATATTTAGTGATGAACGAGGTCTTTTCTTGATCATTCGGGCTCTGATTGTATCTGGAATAGGCATCGAGAAAACTGAGGATCTCTTGTGGCCGACCGTAGCAACGATGTGATCAATAGTAGGCAAAGGAAAAGAATCATTGGGGCATGCTTTATTCAGATCTTTGTAATCTATACACATTCTAAGCTTGTTTCCTTTTTTAGGGACTACTACTACGTTTGCTAACCATTCGGGGTATTTTACCTCACGGATTGACCCTATTTTAAGAAGCTTGGTTACCTCATCTTTGACGAACGCATGTTTGACCTCGGACTGGAGTCTTCTTTTTTGCTTCACCGGATGGAACTTCGGATCCAAGCTTAGTCTATGGGTGGTGATTTTCAGTGGGATCCATGTCATGTCAAGATGGGACCAAGCGAAATAATCCATGTTAGCTATAAGAAATTGAATAAGTTTTTTCCTGAGCTCGGGATTTAACCCCGTGCTCAGGTATACCTTTTGTTCGGGCAGATGTTCGATTAGTGTGATTTGCTCCAGTTTTTCAACCGTTGATTTGGTGGAGTTTGAATAATCGGGGACTATGAAGGATCGAGGGACCCCATAATCATCATCTTCATCAATCTCCTGCTTTTCTAGTTGGGCCGATGTTGGCATTTGTGATTGCTATTTGGTTTCCTGTTTTCCCTCCGAATTTGACCCCTTTGCCGATGAGAGTGACGATATCGGAGTCACTTCATCAACGGCAAACATTACCTTTGTTGCGGGTTGTTCCCCGCAAATTATTTTGATTCCCTCTGGTGTCGGGAATGTTAGAACCTAGTGTAGGGTCAAGGGCACTGCTCTTATGTTGTGGATCCATGGTCTTCCTAATAGAGGGTTATACCTCATATATCCCTCGATCACATGGAACTTCGTTTCTTGGATAGTCCCAGTCACGTTTACTAAAAGAGTTATCTCGCCTTTAGTAGTTTCACATGCCATGTTGAATACTTTCCGTACCAGGGCCGCGGGCACGACCTGGTCCTGTAGACTGAGTTGCTCTATGAACCTCGATTGAATGATGTTGGCCGAACTTCCTAGATCAATCAACACAAGCTTAAATTGATTTTTATTCATGAGTACAGATATTACCAGTGCATCGTTATGGGGCTACATGATTCCTTCTACGTCTTCGTCATTGAAGGACAAGGTTCCTTTTGGTATGCAATCCTGAGCTCGAGATCACTTCTCCCTTATAATCGACACCTTAGTGCGTTTAAACACTGGCCCTTGGGGGACATTGATCCCTCCGATAATTATGTGGATAATGTGTTGTGGCTATTCTTGCTCGTTTTATCTATTGAACTCTCTATTTTTGAAGTGATTCTTGGCCCAATCACTTAAAAACTCTCGAAGGTAACCTTCATTGAATAACCGGGCTACGTATTCCCTTAACTGCCTGCAATCTTCCATTCTGTGGCCATGGGTGCCATGATACTTGCACATTTGATTGGGATTTCTCTGGGATGGATCGGTCTGTAGAGGTCGAGGCCATTTAGTATCTTTGATGCGTCCGATAGCCGATACGATAGCGGATGCATCAATGTTGAAGTTATACTCTGACAATTGTGGTGCTTCCTTAGGTCTGGTATGCATGTCGAAACCATTCTTGCTCATCATCCCTCGAGACCCTTAGCCTCGATCACTTCTCCTTTCACCTCGTACGGAGTTGTGCCCTGGTCCGTTGCCCCTACGATTTCTATTATACGGCTGGTATCGGTCCCTATTCAACCTCGATTCTCGGTCGGTGTCCCTTTTGGTAACGGATCCAGAAAGAGCCCCCAACTGGTCGTCTTCGACTCTAATCTTTGATTGATATCGACTATGTACATCGACCCAGGTAACAGCCGGGTACTCAATCAAGTTCTGCTTCAACTACTGTGAAGCCACTCGTCTGTGACCGGTGGTAGAACCAATCGTTCCATTTGGAAATGAGATACAAATTCTCTTAGCATCGCGTTCTCTTTTTTCCTAACCTTGAAAAGGTCCGAATTCCTGGTCTCGGCTTTTATGACTCCGGCGTGTGCTTTTACAAAACAATCTCCAAGCATGGAAAAAGAATCGATAGAGTTAGGTGGTAAATTATGATACCATATCATTGCTCCCTTTAACAGGGTTTCCCCGAATTTTTTTAATAATACGGATTCGATCTCATCGTCCTCTAGGTTGTTCCCTTTAATGGCACATGTGTAAGAGGTGACATGTTCGTTGGGGTCAGTCGTTCCATTATATATAGAAATATCGGGCATGCAAAACTTCTTGGGGATCGGTTTGGGAAGTTCACTCTGGGGGAAAGGCTTTTGTACAAACCTTTTGGATTCCAAACCCTTCAATATTGGTGGTGCCCCCGGGATCTAATAAACCTTGGAGTTATAAGTTTCTACTTTCTTGTCGTTTGCTTCAATCCTCTTTTCTCCTAATTCTATCTGTTTTGTCAGTTCCTCGAACATCTTTATAATTTCGGGGTTAGTTCCCAACTCTTGTTCATTTGACCTTACTACAGTTGGCCCCGTTCTGTGGGTGACTTCTTGGGGTGGACCAGGCTCAGGCATGCTCGGTGCTTGGGTTTGGCTCTGCAACTGAGCTATCGCTACCTGTTGAGCTTGCAACATTTCGAAAATTATACGCAGGCTGATCCCGTCTTCTCTAATATTTTGGATATTTCGAACTGCAGATCGAGTTCCACCATGAATGTTGTTTTCGGGGCCGGAATGTTGGTTCGCGTCAATGGCCACATGCGAATTAACATAAATTGGACCCACGACCCGATCCCAACGGGGTCAACGGGTGGCCCCCAGGTGTCACGTTGTTATTCTCATCTTGATGGCCAGATTCGTTGTCGATAGGTATGGCCATTAATTGAGAGTTCGTCATTTTTAGCCTGAAATCAAAGATACTTCCAAGAGCAAGTGTAAAATAGTGTATTTTACAGAGATTTGTATCAAATAACCACTATGATCCTTAGCCCTACGGTGGACGCTAAACTGTTTATCCGAAAAATGGATAGCAATTGAATTTATACGTAGTTCTAAGGATATGTGGAATTACTTGGTACAAATTGGGAAACATAAGTAAATGAATATCAAAATTAGCTGTAAAAAAAATGAATGCAAACCGAATGAATTAGTTAGAGCGATTGATAGAGAAACAATATGACTAAATATCAAAGCCCAACAAAGGATAGTATTTGCTTTATGTTATATAAATCTCACTGAATCTGCCTTCCTCTACAAATGATAACAACCCTTAATATAGTGAGGAAATTCTATTTTAGATAAAATTAAAAATACGTATTGGGGATCCCATGATAGATTAATTTATTAGTTTCTCCTTGATTTGCGTTGTGATTTTCGCCGAGATTCTCCCCGTAATTGCGGCTATAACGGATTTTTTTCTTTCTTGGCTCGATCTCGATCTTGGCCGATCTCTATCTTGATTGGTCTCTATTTGTTCAACTTCGATTTAGGCTGATCTCGATATTGATCAGTCTCTGGGTCTTGAGCTCGATCTTGGCCGATCTCGATCTTGATCGGTCTCTGGGGCTCGAGCTCGACAACCTAACTTCGTATCATGGCTCGATATTACAATGATGAACCTCGGACCATCATGTTCCAATTTCGATTAGTCGTACGAAGGGCAAACTCGGTTTTGGCTGTATACAATAAGCCAAAACAAATACCTTTTTATCGAAACATTATTAGAAATACATGGGTTCAACATTGTCTTAATTGTCTTGAGATACAGCTAAAGAGCACAATATTGTTTTATAGCAATTAAGCAACTAAGATAATCAATAAATATATTCTTGTTTCATGACAAAGCAAATACGTGTACTAGAGAGACACAAGAAATTTTATTCATTTAACTAAATAGGATCAACATTCTTCACTTTCAGAAACTTATATTTTTTCATTTAATTTATATTTTATAACTCAAGTATATATATTTATAATATTTATGTAATTTAAAAAACAAATCTTAATACTCATTAATATGGGGTACACGAGCAACGCGCGTACCTTAAGACTAGTATATATAATATACATATTCTATATTTTTTTGTCTGGCGAATGCAATTAGTTTCGGTCGACCGATCATTTTTGTATTTTTTTTCTTAAAATAGGAATGACCCAACCCAAACCGATCAAATACCCATATACATATATTAAAATAATACTAAAAATAAATTATTCCCCCACAAAAAAAAGTTAGTTTGGAATGCATGAAATTCCGACAAAAAAAAAGGAATAAAAGGTATAATTAGAAAGCACTTAAATAAAAAATACTATGAATTTGAATGAAAATCTTGAAAAAGAAAAATAAAAGATAAAAGTGTCATGTTTTGAAGGATTGTATTATTTTAATTTGTATATATGAGGATTAGGTCGGATGGATCTGGTCGGGTTGGGTAATTTCTATTTTAATTGGATTATTATTTATTAAATTAAAAATAAAAATAAAAGGCAAAAAAATGTGGAATAAGAAAATGCTACTGGAAAATTATATTTTTCAGTCAGTATGATTTTTATGTGAGTTAACAAAAGTTTTATGATTTTTATGTGAAAACAAATAAAGTTACATGACTTTGATAAAAAAACGTTATAGTTATATGACTATTTGTTAAATTTATCCCGTTTTCAACAAACCACCTGCGATGAAAATCAAACCAAAATGTACCACGTAAAGGAAAAGGGTGCGTGTCGGGTCGAGGAGGGAAGAATCAAACGTACTCATTATAAACCAGAAGATAGAGCAAGAGATATTCTTAATTTATTTGCACATTGAGAGTTGACACAGTGATTCAAGAAGAGGAAAAGAGAGAAGCAGAGGAAAACGAAAAAAAAATAAATACAGCTTGTATAAATGTACAAGGGATACCTATCCAACAAGCAAGAGGACTAAAGAAGCAGGCCTCTGTCGAACCTAAAGAAACAATTATGACAGAAAAAGCAAGCAAATAACCAGATAGGGATTCAATGTTAAAATTAGAATTATATAAAGGAGCTAAAAGATGCTAGGCGTTGCTAATTTAGAATTATATAAAATTCCATGTTAGGCTATAATTGTTTTTAATTAATCATGTCTAGTTAGGATATAATTCGTTTGCAGCTGATGAGTGCTTATTATATTTGGAATTTACAGGTTATGTGTCTATGTGTCATGTTATATTTTGATGATCTAACAAATTTAATGATAATAACCAGATAGAGAACCTGTTTCACATCCTCAACGTGCTCAAGATCAACTAGTCTCAAGTCTAGGACATGTTCCAACACTCAGAGTCAAAGAAACAACAGAGGGAACGGATGAACATCAATTCTCTTGCTGACTATACAAGTCAACTCCCAACAGCTGTAAAGTCGTTGCAACTGTTCCTCTGTACACACGCACGCAACAGTGCAAACACTGCAAGAGTCACTTTATGGGGAATGCCCTTGTATCAAATATGCTTGAATCATTCAAGTGATGTCACTTGTGTAATATTAACATGAAGCAAAGGGAAAACAATACACTTGTACATTCCAGAATTCATCAAGCTTTTTCTCAAGTGTGTTGCCAACTTGCAAGTGACACTCAGGGCTTCAAGAACAGAAAACATCATAACGAATGACCAGTTTCCTGCATTGAGTCATCACATGTCCTTAGTTATATTGTACCTTTGTTAAAATGATTTACTTGTAATTCCTACTTAGCTTAGCTAGAAGCATTGTGTAGGAAACCTTTTGTAAAATCATAAACTTTATGTTTGTGTCTTGACTAGAGTGAGTCTAGTTGTGAGCTTTGTAATAATGTTATTACAAAGAGGCTTGTAATAGAGTTATTACAAGTGAGTGAGGGATTAAAGTATTAATTCCTAGGTTACAATAGGTTATAATCTGAACTTGCTCGGTTAGTGAAGTTGAAATCCTACAAGTGCAGGTCGTAGTTTTTAATCCTGTGAGCTGGGAGTTTTCCACGTAAAACTATGTTTTGTCGTTTACTTATCTCTTTGTGTATTCTGTGGGAACTGATAGAGAACCCGATTCTCTATACAGTTTGGTGGACCCTAAGTTTCTATCACTTGGTATCAGAGTAGGTTCTTTCTATCAGGCTAACACCTAGAAAGGATCCTCATGGCTGCTCCACCAAACTTTGAAGAAGGTCAATCTACCTACAGACCACCAAGATTCAATGGCCACTACTACGGATGGTGGAAGATAAGGATGCATGATTTTATCATGGCTGAATATTCAGAGCTTTAAGATGTTATCTGCGATGGTCCTTTCATTCCTATGAAGACCATTGGTGAATCAGCAGTGATAGTTCCCAAGACAAGGAATGAGTACAACGATGTTGATTGCAAGGCGATAGAAAAGAACTTTCGAGCAAAAAAATCCTTGTATTTGGTATTGGACCAGACGAATACAACATGATTTCTGCTAGTCAATCTGCCAAGGAGATATGGGAAGCTCTCCAAACAGCACACGAAGGGACAACTCAAGTCAAGCAGTCAAAGATTGATATGCTAACCACTGAGTATGAACTCTTCAGGATGAAGGATGATGAGTACATTCAGGACATGCACACTCGCTTCACTTCCATCATCAATGAGCTCCATTCTCTGGGAGAAATCATTCCAAGAAACAAATTTATCAGGAAAATACTTAGTGTATTACCTGGTTCCTGGGAAAGCAAAGTAAATGCTATCACGGAGGCAAATGATCTAAAAAAGCTGACAATTGATGAACTCATTGGTAATATGAAAACTTATGAAATAAAGAAGAAGAAGAAGAAGAAGAAGAAGAAGAAGAAGAAGAAGAAAAAGAAGAAGTAGGATCATGAGAGAAGAGAGCGCAAAAGGGAAAAGAACCTGGTCCTCAAGACAGACAACAATGACTCAAGCGGTGAGGATGCTGATATGGCTTACCTGACAAAGCGATTTCAGAAAATGGTTCACAGGAATGGAGGTGTTCCAAAAAGGGACATCTCCAACAAGCCAAGAGGGTACGACTTATGTCATAAATTTGGAAAGTCAGGACACTTTATCAAGGACTGTCCTCTCCTCAACCAAGAACAGTACAAGCACAACACAGACAAAGCAGCCAAGGAGAACCCGGTTCCTGACAAAAGATTTAAGAGAAAAGAAGTCGCTGACAATGTTGTGAAACAAGCTCTTGCTGCATGGGGAGATTCTTCCAGTGAATCTGGAGAAGATAATGCACAAGGTGATACCTCCATGATGGCAGTTGAAAGTGAAGCAGCAGATTATGATTCTATCTTTCCCTTGATGGCAAATCTGACGATGATGAAGATAATGATGATGATGAGGTAAACTTTCTAGATGTTCAAAGAAATCTGAAATCTTACTCTCAGAAAAAGCTTATATCTTTGGCAAATGTTTTAATTGATGCTTATCACAATCTTATAAATGATAAAAATACTTTAACTATAGAGTTAGGAGAGGTAAAAATGAGAGAGATGATTTGATAATCATAGTTGCTGACCTAAAAGAAACCATCAAGGATTTAATGAAAGAAAAGAGCTAATTAAAAAGGTTGAGGATGTAGAAAATGAGAGAGATGACTTGTTGGTAGCCGTCATGGACCTAAAATAAATAATAGTGGAATTAAAAAGGGGAAATATTTCTGGGACAATCCAAAAGGGAAAGGAAGTTGCAAGTGAGCCACACGTTAAGCTTGAAAATGAACTCAAATCCGTGAAATTTAGTCTGTGTGCTGAACTTGAAAGAAACAGACAGCTTCAAAAAGATCTAGGTAGAGTTAAAAATGACCTAGAAAAATATCTAAAGTAGACATGGTCCTCTAATACAATTGTTTCCATGTATACAAGCAATGGTGGGAACAGACAGGGAGTCTGGTTCCAAAAGGGAAAGACTCCCTACAATCCACATAGCAAGTATGTTACTGTCCCTGATAACGGGCTTTGCACTCATTGTGGCAACACTGGTCACTTTAAAGAACACTGTAAGGCTAGAATTCAGTCTCAACAGAAAAACAAGATTTTTATTGAAAAGGTAACTGCTGCTAATGAACCTGGTCCTTCTGTTAAAAAATGTGTATTGCCTGCCTGGACTAAAAGAAGTTTAATTCTCCCTTTTCCTCACTACAAGGGACCCAAACTTGTTTGGGTTCCTAAGTCTAATCCTTGATTCTCTTGTGCAGGGAGCAGTGAAAGGAAGCAGCCAAAAATGGGACATGGATAGTGGTTGTTCTAAGCACATAACTGGAAGCATCGATGATTTCCTTTTACTCAAATCCCTGCAAGGAGGGAATGTGTCCTTTAGCAATGTAAACAAAGGATACATTCTGGGAGTAGGAAGAATTGGAAAGTCACTCACTCACTCAATTGAAAATGTGTACTATGTAAACGGCTTGAAATATAGTCTACTGAGTGTTGTCCAAATCTACGACAAAGAAAACAAAGTGGAATTTGTGTCAAAAGTCTGCACAGTCACAAATCTTGTGACTGATGAAGTGGTCATGATGGCAAAAAGATACAAAAACATTTATGTTGTTGAGTTTGAGTCCTTGCAAAATGGGGATCTCACATGTCTGAGTGTTGTTGATGATGATGTTGAACTATAGCACAGAAGATTGGGTCATGCAAGTTTTACTTTGCTGAACAAATTGATCAAGAAGGACCTGGTACGTGGCCTGCCTAAGTCAAGCTTCAGAGATGACAAAGTGTGTGATGCATGTGTAAAAGGAAAGCAAGTCAGGTCCTTCTTCAAGCCCAAAAAGGAAGTCAGCACCTCAAGGCCACTTGCTCTTCTCCATATGGATCTGTGTGGACCTATGAGGGTGCCAAGTAGAGGAGGAAAGAAGTACATTTTTGTTATAGTGGACGACTATTCTAGATTCACCTGGACCTTGTTCCTCAAAACCAAGGATGAAAATTTTCCAGTGTTTGCTGCTTTTGTGAAGAAGATCCAGGTGAACATAATCCATAATGTTATGTGTATAAGATCTGATCACGGTATAGAGTTTGACAATGAAAAATTCGATGAATTCTGTGCTTAAAATGGCATAAGTCATAATTTTTCAGCTCCAAGAACACCTCAACAAAATGGTGTTGTGGAGAGGAAAAATATGACTCTTAAAGACATGGCAAGGACAATGTTGATTGATAGTGGCATTGCAAAAAGCTTCTGGGCAGAAGCAGTTAACACTGCATGCTACTTGGTGAATAGGTGCATGATCAAGTCCCTCATGAACAAATCCCCATATGAACTGCTGAACGGGGGGAAACCCAATGTGATGACCCAAAAGGTCATCTTATATTTTAGAACTCGAATTTGCACTCTTAAGCCTTAAAATCTCATTTTTACCCTCCTCGATTTGCGTACACAGTCCGAGCATGTTTCCGGAAAGCTTTTATGTTGCAAATTGATAAAAATAAGAATTTATGCCTTAAAAGTTGATTTTAGTTGACTTCAGTCAACATTTTTGGTAAACAAGACCGAATCCATATTTTGGCGGTTCCAGTGGGTCCGTATCAAATTATGGGACCTGGGCGTATGCCCGGAATCGAATTCGGAGGTCCCTAGCTCAAGTTATGAATTTTTGATGAAAATTAAAAGTCTAAAAATTAATTATTTTTAAGAATTGATTGATGTTTGGCATTGTAAGTGTCGGGTCCGTATTCTAGTTCCGGAGCCCGATATAGGTTCATTATGATATTTAAGACTTGTCTGTGAAATTAAGTGAAAAACGAACTTGATTTGATGTGATTCGGACGTCCAGTTGAGAAGATATGAATTTAAAAGTGTTCTTGAGAATTGCATTTGATTTGGTGCTAAATTCGTAGTTCTAGGTGTTATTTTGGCGATTTGATCATGCGAGCAAGTTCGTATGATGTTTTTAGACTAGTGTGCATATTTGATTTGGAGCCCCAAGGGCTCGAGTGAGTTTCGGATAGGCCACGGAATATTTTGGACTTTGAAATATGGTATTTTACTGCAGCAAGTGTTCCGGCAGGTCCTTCCTCGCGTTCGCGAAGGTACCCTCGCGAACGCGAAGAGTAAACTGGGTAGCTGAAGTTTTCTTCTTTGCGAATGCGAAGGCTT
The DNA here is from genome assembly GCA_000715115.1 of Nicotiana otophora. Classification (NCBI taxonomy): domain Eukaryota; kingdom Viridiplantae; phylum Streptophyta; class Magnoliopsida; order Solanales; family Solanaceae; genus Nicotiana; species Nicotiana otophora. The sequence goes on along the minus strand of AWOL01S0016629.1, from coordinate 209,235 downwards.
AGTCGTGAACGTGAAGCGATAGGGGCGTCACCCTTCGCGAACGCGACTAGCTCCTCGCGAACGCATAGTGTTAGGCACACCTGGGGGAGAGTTGGTCGTTCCTTCATCGCGAACGCGAGCAATGTCTCGCGAATGGGAAGGCCAGGGGGGAGTAACCATCGCGAACGTGAGCAAGGTCTTGCGAACGTGAGCAAGGTCTTGCGAACGCAAAGGCATGGATGCCAGTACCCTTCGCGAATGCGACAGTGGCCTCGCGAACGTGATGCACACTGTTGCCCAGTGCATAAAACAGAATCAACCACGGGTTTAAGCCATTTCTTCAACATTCTTCAAGAACCAAACGGGTAGAGGCGATTTTCAAGAGTCATTTCCTTCCCCAAAGTGATGGTAAGTGATTCTAAACCATTTTCTTTCAATTACCCATTATATTTCTTGAATTATCAACCTAAAATCTAGAGTTTTTATGGTAGAATTAGAGGTTAGGGTAGAAAATAGGAAGTTTGGGGATTTAGACCTCAATTTGAGGTCGGATTCCAAAACCAATTATATATTCGGGCTCGAGGGTGAATGGGTAATTGTTATTGATTTAGTGATTTGTGATGAGGAGTGTAAAGGATGAAGGGTGATGCCGTGCATGCATTATTTATATTGTGAGGAAGAATGTAAAGCACGAAGGATGATGATGTGTATATTATAAGAGGTTTAATGCACGAAGAGTGATGCTGTGTTGTTCTATTTATTTATTTTGGTGAGGTTGAGAGTAAAAGCACGAAGGGTGATGCCGTGCAGTTTTCCTTTGTTGTTTTATTTGCTCACTTTGTTTAAGGATTTTCGGTTTAATTCTGTCTTTTCACTATTCTCACTCTTTATATTGTATTCCCCCGCTATATGTCCCATTCCCATTATTTCTACGTTATTTATTTATTTACTGTTGTTGCCACTAGCATGATTATACTGTTCCGGTTATATGTGGGTGTCTTGTCCTAGCCTCGTCACTACTTCGCCGAGGTTAGGCTCGGCACTTACCGGTACATGGGGTCGTTTGTACCGATGCTGCACTCTGTACTTTCTGTGCAGATTTTGGTACCGGCTCAGGTTGATCGAGATTTTACTATTGGTCCGCTGTCCGGAGACTCAAGGTAGATCTGTCGGCGTTCACAGACCTTGAAGTTCCCGTCTATCTTTTAGGTCCTACCGTTTTCTTTCATTCAGACAGTTGTATTTCTTTCAGACTATTACTTGTAGTAAATTCTAGAATGCTCGTGACATGTGACTCCAGATCTGGGTGGTAGTAATTAATACAATTTTATAATATTCCGTACTTATTATATTTCATCTTAGTTATTTATTGTTATTTACTGAATGGAAATAAGGAATTGGTTTAATAATTCTCTAACGTTGGCTTGCCTAGCAAGTGAAATGTTAGACGCCATCACCGTCCCGTCGATGGGAAATTTTGAGCCGTGACACCCAAGCTAACACATTTAAGGACATTTGGATGCAAATGCTTTGTCCTAAACAATGTCAAAGAAGCACCTGGAAACTTTGATGCCAAAAGTGATGAAGGAATCTTTCTAGGCTATTCATCATAAAGCAAAGCCTACAAAGTCTACAACAAAAGAACTTAGTGTGTTGAGGAAAGCATACATGTGATCTTTGATGAATCACACCATCTATGTGGGATAGATTCACTTGATAAGATCGATCAAGATGGAGAGCAGTCAACGGTTCCTGGTGAAGTCATTGATACGACAAATGGAAAGGCCGACATGATGAGTCACATCAAGGAGTCAAATGAAGATGGTGCAGTTGTACCTCCAACTGATGAAGAGGAACCTGGTCCCTCAATCACAACAACTGAAGCTGAGAATAGAGTTGTTGATGTTGTGTAAGGTACCCCAGATGCTGAGCTGAGAAGCGGGACTCATGTCAACAATGGATCACATTCAGAAGAACCTGGATCCTCTTACAATGCGATTAAGATCAAATTCAAGAAACTCACTTGTCTTCTCAACCTTCCTTTCTCAAATTGAGCCCAAAAATATCAAAAAACCATTGAAAGATGCTGACTCGATTACTGCAATACAAGATGAACTCCATCAATTTGAGAGGAACAGCGTATGGCACCTGGTTCCTCGACCTGCTGACAGAACTGTTATAGGAACCAAATGGGTATTCAGAAACAAACTTGATGAGTTTGGAAATACAACAAGGAACAAGGCAAGGCTAGTAGTTCAAGGCTACAATTAAGAAGAAAGTATTGACTATGATGAAACTTTTGCTCTAGTTGCTCGAACGGAAACCATCAGAATCCTCATTGCCTTTGCATCTCATATGGAATTCAAGTTGTTCCAAATGGATGTCAAAAGTGCATTTCTAAATGGATATTTAAAAGAAGAAGTCTTTGTCAAGTAACCACCTGGCTTCGAATGTCATGAGTATCCTGAGCATGTATTCAAGCTTGACAAATCTTTATATGGGCTGAAGCAGGCTCCTCGTGCTTGATAAACAAAGGTTGTCCAAATTCCTCCTAGAAAATGGCTTTACAAGAGGAAAAATCGACAATACCCTATTTCTGAAGAAACAGGAAAGAAACCTGCTCATTGTGCAAGTTTATGTCGACGACATCATCTTTGGTGCAACAAATAATTCTCTGTGTGAAGAGTTTGCAAAGCTCATGGGCAGCGAGTTTGAAATGAGCATGATGGGGGAATTGAATTTCTTCTTGGGTCTGCAAGTTAAGCAAACTCCTAAGGGGACAATGATAATTCAACAGAAGTATATCAAAGAGCTTCTAAAATTATTTGAGATGGAAAGTTCAAAAATCATTGATACTCCTATTGCCACTGCCACTCGTCTGGACATGGATGAACCCGGTTCTCCTATGAATGAGACCATGTACAGAGGTATCATTGGGCCACTCCTGTATCTCACATCAAGCAAAGTAGATATCGTATTAGGCATAGGATTATATGCTAGGTTTCAATCCAATCCAATCCAAAGGAATCTTATCTGAAGGCTGCTAAGAGAATTCTAAGATATCTCAAAAGAACACAGGACCCGGTTCTCTTCCACCCTTCAGGAGACAATTTTGACTTGATTGGGTATGCTGATACTGATTATGCTGGTTATCTGGTAGATAGAAAAAAAACCTCTGGCATGGCACATTTTCTGGGATCGTGTCTAATGTCATGGGGTATAAGGAAACAAAACTCAGTGGCTCTTTCAACTGCAGAAGCTGAATATGTGGCAGTTGCTTCTTGCTGTGCTCAATTGTTGTGGATCAAGCAGCAGTTGGAGGACTTTGGTGTATTTTCTGATTCCGTGCCATTACTATGTGATAACACAGTGCTCTAAACATGGCAAAGAATACAGTCCAGCACAAGAGAACGAAGCACATTGATGTGCGACATCATTTTATCAAAGACAATGTTGAAAAGGGGCTTATCTGCATGAAGTTTTGCAACACATAAAACCAAATTGCAGATATCTTCACCAAAGCACTAAGTAGAGAGCACTTTGAAAAGAATCGACTAGAACTTGGGTTGATAAAGTCAAGCTGAGCACCTGGTCCCTCAATGATTGGCTATGAAAGAATTGAACAAGTAAAACAGCTAAAAAGTATTTTCTAGCAAGTTCTAACTCATTTCTATATTGTTATAGGTAGACATGCATGGAAATTACAAAGCAACCAAGAAGCTAGTGGCACTGCATGTTGGTAAAAGGATTAGGCTCACACTTACAAAACTTGTCAGGGAACCTGGTTCCTCTAACACAGGTTAGTAGTCCCTTTGTAGTCTCATACACAACTTTTTAACGGCTGAGAAAGTGCCACGTCATTAAAATACCAGTTTCTCTTTTTCCCCTTCTCTAGAATCCAAGCGTCATGCCCATTCCAGATCGACCCGAGTACCTAGAGAATTAATACACATTCCTAACCGGTTCCTCACCATCTTTAAATAAACCCAATCGTTGTCTATATCATCACTGTTCACATTAAAAGCCAAAATCTCCCTTTTTCTCTCAACAACCAAATACTTTTTTCTCTTTAAGTTCTTACTACAAATCACCACCATGTCTGAGAATATAGAATCCTCAAATGTTCCAGGTTTCATCCCCACTGTGTCTTCATCTCACGAAGCACATGCGACAGAGCCCAAGTCCCCCATGCCACCAAGTCCAAACCCCACACAAGATTCTCAACCACCCTCTGCTTTTTCTCTAGCCCAATCAAGTGAAATAAATAGGGAGCAGAAATAAACCATTGGGTCTCATGGGTTGCCTTACGGGTTTTTACTCACTAAGGTATTTGAGTTCTTCAAAGTCCCTTTGGGAAAGGCTACAGTGGGTACTCACAAGCATACCTTCTCCAAAACCACATTAGAAGAGTGTGAGTGCATCGATAAGAAAGGAGGGGTTGGCAGCAATTCCACTATCTCTCAACTGATTGAAGCCCAATACATTGCCAATGAAGAGATAAGAAAGTTGAAGTCACGGAATTTCATTCTTGAGGGACAGCTTAGTCACGCCTAGTAGTTCACAAGGCGTAGAGGTTTCCTGTCTGACCAAGGAAAATGCTGAACTCAGGAAACAGGTCGAGGACCTGAAGGAGAGGTTGCTTAATGAGCAAGTGTCCGCAAATGCTCGAATGGATATTCTCCTTAAAACCCTTGCCTCTTCATCTCTGCCTCCCCCTTCCAGTGCTCCTTAAAAATCATTCCCCTCCCAGTGTCCAGTTCAAGTTGTTTGTCCTCTATTTTGGTCCTTTTGTTTTGATATATTTAATGGCTGGTACTTTTTATGTTGTTTTACTTTGTGGATAGTTATTTTACAAATGGTACTGCTAATTCTGCTCCCTGTTTATTTCCAAATTAATGAATATCCCGTCTTTTTTGCTATGCATGCCTTGCTCTTATGCTCTGTTCTTAGTCATGTTTGTGTGCACACATATGGAATGAATTAAGCTTGCTAGACTTCTTTTTGCTTATTACTTGTTGCTAATCTATTTATGATGCCAAAACGGGAAAATTGATTGAGGGAGAACAGGTTCAAGGGGAATACATGAAATATTTATGGTACTCTGGTTCTTAGGGGGGACTTCAATTACAAGTTTGTCATCACCAAAAAAGGGGAAATTGACTGGTTATGTGTCTCTGTGTCCTATTATGGTTTGATGATCTAACGAACTAAATGATAAGAACCAGATAGAGAACCTATTTCATATCCTCAACATGCTCAAGTTCAACAAGTCTCAAGAGTAACACTCTGTAAATTCGGACTAGGTGTGGACATGTTAAATGAGCATTAATGTTATATTTTAGACATATGAAGTCCTATCAGGATGAGTATGGGTGGAAATAGTCATTTGGAATCAAGACGGAGAGTGAGGTGTATAAGATTCGATATAATCGACTAAGTTTATGGGAGGTCTATCTTCTAGAAGGATTTCGTAAATATAAGTTGGGAATTTGGGACAATGTAAAACATGAAAGTTGTAGCCCTTTGAAATAGCTTTCTGCCGATATATTATAGATCCAATACATATTTTGGAGAAAACTGTTATGTACATTTTACTAGACAGTGTGCGGTATGGGCGCCTAGTGGTCTCGTGCGCGGCCGCGCACTTGTGGCAGTGCTTATGTAGTGCTGCGCGTCCAGGTGCGCAATTGGGACTTCACGTGCACGGGAGCACACCCATAGGGTCACCTTTAAAGCCCTACTTCATCCCTCACACCCCAAAACACAAACACTTGCTCTAGAAAGGGAAGCTCTCAAGAACCTAACTCCTCCAAGGTCCCTCCACCATCTAAGGTAAGTTCTAATGGTGATTTTAAGTTAACTTCAATTACCAACACCTTATTAACATGGGTAAACCCTCCAAATCATTTGATATTTGATTGGGACATCAGTTTTGAGAGACAAAACACTAGAACTCAAATTCAAGAAGATTGAATGTCAAGAAGGTAATATCTTCATCCTCTAATTAATTATAGCATTGGATTAATGATTATAGACTACAACTTCATGAGGTGTGGGTTGATGGTTTTGATAGAAAATCATGAACGATTATAGGTTTGGGTTGTTGATTGTTGATTATTTATTAAAGGTGTTGTTTATCTTATGAGTGATGAAGAATGGTATTGATTATAGCAAATTGAGATTTTAGAATTTATCTATGAGCAAGAAAATGGGTTGTTGGGTGTAGAAACACCATTAATAAGGGTTATGAAGCTTTATGCCCACCAAATGTTTGAGAAAATATAGTTAAGCCTAGTTCCTTGATTAGTTGCAGAACTTCTATTATCTAGCTTCATAACTCGATCATGACTTCCATTCTGAACGTTGTGAGCTCAGTGCGTAATCAATATATACTTGTGTTTGATGCCCATGAGTCTCAGTCTAGATTACTCAACATGTCATAATCAGTTGACGTTTTAGTTTTCATAATTAGTTCATGAATACATATCTCAGTCTAGTCATATTCAGTATTTCAGTATCATGTAACCCAGTATGGTTCAGTATTTCAGTATCATGTATTGCAGTATGATTCTCAGTTCCTTATTTTAAATCCTGAATGTTGAACACCTGTATTTGGGCTTGAGGCCGTAGTTTATATGCATTATGCATATTTAGGCCTGAGGTCGTAGTTTATGCTTTATTCATGTTTGGGCCTGAGGCCGAAGTTAATGCTTTATGCATTTTTGGGCCTGAGGCCGTAGTTATGTATACGTATACTTGGGCCTAAGGCCGTAACTTGTGCACATATATGTTGGGGCCAAGGCCGTAGTTTATTCAGATTAACAGTTTGTTCATGATTTATAAGATGGAGTATTGATCGGTGCCAAACCTACACCACTATTGAGTAGTGAGGATGGTCGATGTAGTTTTACCCAACAAGGTCGGGATCGATTTCCACAGGGAGTTAATTGATTTGGAATTAGATATTTATCTAATCTAGAAGTGCGTGTTGTTCCTAATTGCACTTCCAAACATGATGGTGTTGATTCTACTTCTATTTCTATTTCTATTGTATGCTAAGATTAAAGCTAAGTACAATATTTTTGATTATAGCTTTCAAGTGTTTAAAAGGACTAGGGTAGTGACATCCGCCTAGGTGGATATCTAACGGGTATCAAGAATCTAGGGCGAGTTTGATTTGATTGGGGCCGTAATATAGCTATCACACCCAGGTACTCACTCTATACCTCTCGGTAGTTTGAGTGATTTTATCCACCTAGGTGGATATCTAACGGGTATCAAGAATCTAGGGCGAGTTTGATTTGATTGGGGTCGTAATATAGCTATCACACCCAAGTACTCACTCTATACCTCTCGGTAGTTTGAGTGATTTTATCCACCTAGGTGGATATCTAACGGGTATCAAGAATCTAGGGCGAGTTTGATTTGATTGGGGTCGTAATATAGCTATCACACCCAAGTACTCACTCTATACCTCTCGGTAGTTTGAGTGATTTTATCCACCTAGGTGGATATCTAACGGGTATCAAGAATCTAGGGCGAGTTTGATTTGATTGGGGTCGTAATATAGCTATCACACCCAAGTACTCACTCTATACCTCTCGGTAGTTTGAGTGATTTTACCCAATTTGGCTTTCTCAAGTTCAAATGGGTATTCATGTAATACAAGTGATATTAGCTCGAGTCGGGTATTACTATCTCTAGGTTTAACTCTTTTATTGGGTCTATCAATTTCTTGAGTTCACCCTAATTTCTTGTTAGCCTAATTTTCCTAAACTTAGTCCCTCTTTCTCAAGAAGAGCCTAAGTTACAAAGGCATGAATCAGTGTTTGCAACCACTAATTCTACAATTCTAGCATGAACTATGCTAAATATCACTAACCCATAAACAATCAAACCCTAAAATTCAAGACCCATTAAATACTCACACTAGGGTTGGGTCACAACCCTATCTATGGGTCTAGCTACTCATGATAATAGTAGAAATCAAAGATAAAGAGAAGATATAATCCATAATACTAAATTAAAAGATGAAAATCTAATGTTATAAGGTAAATTTTGTACAAAATTGCCCAAAAGGGAACCTAGACGTCTCACGTACTCAGCAAAAACATAACATAACCTAAAATTGACAAAAAGATATATTTATACTAAGCTGAAATTTCTAGACAAAAATACCCCTGCGAAAGTTTCGCGGCTGCGTAATTCTGATCACGGCTGCACACGTGCTTTCGCGGCCATGTAATTCTGATCGCGGTCCGCGTTTCTTCACATCTGGACCTGGGTTGAACCTTGTTTCACGGACCACATAATTTCCCCCGCGTCCGCGTGACAGACTTCCGCGGCCGCGTAACTTTAAAGCGGACCGCCCTTCTCATTTTTGCTTGAATTATGCACTCTCTGAACCTTAGCAACCGCGGTCCGTGGAATTCCCATCGCGACCGTGCTGGTACTTTCGCAGCCGCACTTTTTTGTCGCGGTCTGCGTTCCACACCTCTTGGCCCAGTCTTAGTTTTTGTTCAGGTTTTGACTCCTTTATGAGTTGATTATGGCTCCTTTGGCTCATTTTGAACAATCCCTGCAAGCTAGCATATTAAGTTAGTTTTCGGGAATACCTTCACGCACTTTTGGCCAAAAATACAAGTAAAAGAGAGCAATTAATAGGCTAAAATCCCTACTTATCAACTTCCCCAAACTTAAGCTTTTGCTTGTCCTCAAGAAAATAAGGTAATTTCCACCTCCACAAGAAAAAGAAAAGGATATTTCAGCTCGCCTAAGGTGACTTCATCAAGCATCAATTGGGACTAATAGTTTCCCTCAACACAAATGAATTATCAATAACATCATGTTATGACCTTTTGAGTTCCATAGTTCTAATGTGACACTAGAGCATCAAGAGTTAACTCAATTCATCAAGGAAGCTCGCTCTCTCACGTAGGTCATTGTGGATCCCAAACTTATCCTCCTTTACTCTACATAAGCAAATCTCACTTTTTAGACTGTAACACTCAAAACAAGGATTGTGAAGAAGTGCGCTCATCACTCTCAAAAGAATTCCACAAGTCTGGCTCTAAGTACCATAAGCTTGTCCCTTATGTAAATCACTACTAATGTAAGCTCACTCAACTTGAAATCATATAGGGCTTTAGCAGGGATGTAATGAAGGCTTTTGGATCAAGGTAGGAGATAACGAACTATGATGGTTTCATCTTTCCTTAAGTACTCCATTTTCTCATTTCGGCTCATACTTTCTTGACTCTTTGAGTCATTTTTCTTCTTCCTTAGGGGAACTAGAGAGACAAACTGTCACTCTTTCTTACTCATGTCAATCCTTTTTCTCCTTTTTCTCATCATTCCTTGCCTTTCATCATTATGTTCTTTGAATCCCTTCAACCTTCTTTTTCTTTTCGATATATTTCTTTTTGGCTTTTCTTCCTTTTCTTTGCCTTTCCTTTTCATCAATTAATTTTTTTTGAACCTTTTATCACTTTTAATTTTCTCGTCTCTCCCCCAAACTTATGCTTTTTCCAATTGTTCATCATGAATGCTAAGGAAAGATTGGGTGCCAAGAGAGGGTCATTATAAAATGGATAAAGTCTTATAGTGTGGCTATTGAATGAAAAAGGCTTAGGCTCAAAGGGGTTGACTAGGGATATCATAATGGCAGGCTACAGAAGCTTTCAAAGTTCAAATTAGACCAAGGAGAGCCTACAATCACTTCTCAAGTCGAGCAACACTTAGAATTTCGCCTAGACAAACATTCAGGGAAAGTTCTAGACTTATTGGAATGGGACTTGGACTTGCAATTTAATACCTCACCTCTCAAGCTACTGGATTGTTAATGAGAACAGAGTCGAGGGCCCATAACAACCCTAGCTAAGATTGAAGATCACAAATGGCTCAAAGAAACCACTCGATAATTGTTTTAGTCAACTCAAGAGTCTAAAGATCACAACTAGAGTTATTCTTTGTCAATCAACTTATCTCTAACCATGAAGTCGAAGGTAAATGTGTTAGTACCAAGTGAAGCCTACTTGAAACACTTTTATTTATTACTACTATATATCAATGCAAAAAGAAAACGGACTCAATCCCTAAAGAAGGTTGTCACGCCATCCATCGTTGGGAAGAGCCACCCGATTCACATAACATCCACCTTTAGAAAGAATCGTAGAATTAAGAAAACCAAAGGCTTATTCATCACACAGAATATAAAAAGAAGCTAAAAACTCAAAAATAAGCTACTAAAGGAAATAAGAAGCTAAGCTATTAAGAAAAAATACGAAAGAAGTTATGAAGTAAACTAGAAAAGTAAAATGAATATGTACAATAAAGGAGTGAAACGAATATATACAAAATGGAAATGAATATATACATCGAATGGTAAAGTTATATACATACCAAAAATGAAAAATAACGAAAGTGAAAATAACGATAAATAAAGGTAAAGAAAAATA